>JAJVSH010000032.1:372146-644359 GCA_021460005.1 Tetramorium alpestre | reverse complement strand
CTCTCTCTCTCTCTCTATATATATATATATATATATATATATATATATACATACATATACTTCGTAACTTTGTGAACTGTTAAACCGAAAAGTTCATATTAAAGTTAAAATAGAAAACCTATATCATCTGTTTTTATCAAATTTTTAATTATTCAGAATAGTCGATATCTCGTTATTTCATTAAAAAGAATCAAGTTGATATATGCATCTATTAAATCGTTATTTACGAGTTCAATATTGAAAGTTTTGTTTAAAAAAAGCATTGTAACTATTCGTAGAATCGCCAGACAAGAGAAACTGCGAGAAAGTTGGCACGATCTGTATTACAAACGTGCGTTCCAGTAATTCCGTACATATGAAGAGACAAGGACTGAGCAAATCCTACGTCAACCAAACACACTGGGATACGTTAAGCTACGACTACGAGGAGACACTCCTCAAAGTTTGCCAGTCAGCCGTCGACAGGATAATCGATACGGTGTACGTAGATAATGTAACAATGCAATGCGTTCCGCATCGCGCTCTCCGTTTATACTTGCTCGCGTATCGATCCGAGCCGATCAGGTACTTCGTGGTATTCTTGGAAACGATGCGTCCGCACTATCGCCCACATCATCGAGCACCCTTAAAGACATCCCCGAAATAGCGGTCGGCGTTAACGCGAGACGACGCGACGCATGGACATTTTCGCACGTCACTTTACGGCTTCAAGACTCGTGACAAGGATTCTTGCGCCGATAACACCCATTTTCCTGAAAAACACGTCAGTCTTCCGGCGAGGCGCGCATAAACAAGTTCGATCAAACAACCATGTTATCGCAGGCGTTTGACTCTTTGCCATGAGATTGTTGGTTTCGTATTAACTATGCATTTACTATTGCATGTAATTTTTATCTCGCGTTAATACATGCAAATCTCATATTAAACACATTAAAATCCTATATATTTGGAAAATTGTAGAAAGTCTATAAGCTTGATTATAAATCGATGATACAAATCACAATAATCCATATAAAGCATTTTTATAGTAAATTCTTTTGGAGACAGAAAAAGAAAGAAATTATATAAACTTCATTTTATATTTAAATATTTTCTTAATTTGATGAAATAATATATTACAAATAATTTATTTTATAAAAACATGTAAGAATTAAAATTGTTATCAATATTATTGCAATCATGTTATAAAATAAAATTAAAACTATGTCATATGAAATCAACTTTTAATCTTTTTAGAAAAGTCTGATTCTAAAAGACAACATGCTGTCTCATCGATCGATTAACTAAAATAAAGATCATACTATTTGTACTTTCTATTTGCGAAAACCTGTTTATCTAAAATTCAGACACATGACGATATCTCTGATATGGAAATGGTGATATGGAAATACTGTGATACGCTCTGTCCCACGAGTGTCTCAAACAGTTTTATAGCAGTCTAATCGATTATAACGATATATACTATAATCGTCGTCACACATTACGAGACATCTCTCAATCCGTAACATATCATTATAGACGACCCTAATCGCCTCTGAATAATTCAAGAGTGAATTGGCGCGTACAGTTATGAAATCGTTAAGTCCTCGTCATCTAGATTGACATATATTTCTGGAAATATTTAAGCGCAAACTTTCAGTCTGCGCCTGAATAATCGAAGGAAAATAAAACTGTTTTCCTGGCTTTTNAAATTTAGTTTTCATATATAATCATTTTCAGCAAATCTCTTCAATGACAAATGTAAATTCATTTAAAATTAATTTAAATTTACGTTCATAAATTTTCATATTAAAACAATTATTTTTATTGATAATTTAGCAAATTGCCTTTGAAAAAATTGAAGGAAAAAAGATAATAATAAAAAGTTAATACCGTCTTTCTTGCATTTTATTAATTTTTTTATTTCTAAAAAGACAGATTTTTTAAGTCTCGAAAGGAAACTGATACTATAGAAAGCAGAAAAATGTTACACAATCCATTTTAACTTGCTAAAAATTTTGGTCTAGAAATGGTTCTGAACGGTCTCATTCAATCATTAAAATTGTTAAGAATGAACTAAAGTTAGAAAAACTTAAAGTGCGATTGCATTCGATGACCTCCGTGGAGGACTATTCCTATAACTCGATGCGAGGATAAACCAGAACGGAGATGAGTCGACGTGCGAACGTAGAAAGAAAGGAATGAGGAAGAGGATCGATGACGCAATTTGTCGACTCGATCGTTCTCGATAAAATTGCCAACGAATTATGACGCTGTAGCGCCGTAATGCACTCAGCCATGCTGACTTAATCGATCGCATCGACGAGCGGCTGAGTAGCAAACTCGTTTCACTCTCTTACTGTTTTTCCTCTCTTATTTTTCTCTCTCTCTTTCTCTCTTTCCTCCCCCCCCCCTATTTTCTATATAACGACATTGCGAATCGTTGGTTCGAGAAAACGCATCTCCTTTATTTCCGCCGGTTGGATAAATCGGCATCTTCACTCGGTTACATCGGGAATCCCGATGCGCTGAATTAATCGCGCTGTTTGTTTCACTTAGGGGACTTACACACAGGGAGTATATATATTCCGGAATACAAATCACAAGAATCTGAAATTCTCATGAGACTCGTGTAACTTCTCTCGATGGTCATTACGAATATTGTCGGCCAACTTTTACTCGTTATGCCCTCTTAACGAAAGTATTTCTTTTTTTATCATAATATCTGGTCGAAAAAGTTCTCAATCTTTGATGTGGTTCTTCTCACGCGACCATTTGTCTTAAGATTAATGAAAACGGAAATGTGAAAGTTCTTGATTTATCATAGAAAAATTAATTATTTATTCGTTATATACATATACCTATCCATTATCCATCTACTATTACTATACTGATTAAATATACACTAATTTTTAGTTACTCGTTAATGGCCAAAAGTACTATTGTCATCTTATCTTATGATAATAGTAAGTTCGTAAGGGAAGATCTATTACAAGATCTTAACAGGAGTACTTCGATAGTCATTACTTTCGTCTCAAAGCGATTCTCGAATTTTGAACTCAGTTTCCTCGACTTGAAATTGGAAGGCAGTTCGCCCGATATAGCTTAAGATTGTAGTCTGAAGTAGTAGCAGGCTATTTAAGCAACACAACTCCTAGCCCAACGTGTACTCAACTAGTCCGGCATGTTTGCAGGAGCGGGGTTTCCGAATATATCGCGAGGGAAGATCTCTAAATGTACTCCTGCGGCTCGCGCTATCGCCCGCGATCTCCCCAGGATTCCCTTAACGCAGCGCCAAGAATATACGCCGCCGGGAGGATGTAATAAAATATGTACGTCGTCTCGGGAGGATATCAACGCCCGCGCGCACGTGTGTGTGTGTGTGTGTGTGTGTGTGCGTGTGTACGTAGTCAAGTTCCCTACGTGAACGTGCGTACATAAGCTCCGCGGCGTTCGGTAACTGCCACTCCGACGAAGAAGAACAGCCCCCTATACGAACTCCGACAGTTACCGAGTCTTGACTCGAGAAGACGCGATCGGTTCGTCACTCGCAGCGGAGTTTCCAAAACGGAGAAAATCCAAGCATCCTTGAGCGACTTCGACAGTCCGGGAAGTTTCGTGACGCGTAATCCGGGCATGCATTCCGACGATAAAAACGACAAAGGCGAGCTGAAGGATGAGTTTTCGATTACCGTTGAGTCGCGGCATTCTGTATTCCGTACTGCGGTAACGATATTCTTACGGATGATCCATTTTATTATGAAATAAAGAAACTGACTGGGACGTATTGCAAATATCCTGTATAATAAATGCAGAGATAAATGTGAAATCTGGGTCGATCGATGCCACTTGATCAAATGCTAAATAACTTGTATAATAATGTGTCACACGTACATGTATTTGCATACACATACACAGATGCATAATGAAGTATTTTTAATATATTGTGAAATGATAAATATAAGCGGAAATATTAAATGGAAAACCAAATTGTATTAAAACTGAATAAAGAAGATTTATTGTTGGAACTAATTATTATATTTCTGAGTTTGGCAAACAAAGGATCCGTATGAATGTAGTACTTTCAAAATGTCATAACTAGATTTTGTGTGACATTATGTTTGCAGTCACGTATTCTCGACACGTCGTACTTCCTAAGGAAATCACCCTCGAGAATAACCGTGTACACACGTCCCTTGATTCTCTCCGCAGTCTTTTTCACGCATTTCATCGCACCGCTATTTGGTTATCGCACTCTACATCATTACCTTTTTCGTTATTTTTTTGTAATGGCGACACGTACGAAACAACTTGCGCGTGCAGGCGCACTTTCGTGATCGAAATATATTTCCGGCGTGGTGAAATCTCTCACTCCTCAAGTTCCGCGAAAGCCGGAAAGTAAACGGGAGACACGCGCGAGAGATGAACATCGGATCTTTTATTACGTGATACCTTTTTGCTCGTTCGCTCTTGTCCTCGCGAGAGAGAAATCAGATTAGATTGAACCGAATTAGATTTATTTCATGTTTCAGAATTGAAGTCTATGAAGTAGTTTTATGTACAAGAATAAAACTAAAAATGACTATAAAAGATTAAACTTGTAAAAAGAACAAAATAAGAAAATTAAATATAATAACTTTAAAATTATAACTTTAAAAAATATAATAACTTTAAAAAACAATTCTTTAATAATACATGTAACTATATGTAAATGTAAGCGATAACTTTAAAAAAATAATTCATGTAAATATATGGAAATTATTATGAAATAAATGAATTTCTCTTCAAAATATAACAGAAATCTAGATTTAAAATTACTACGCAAAGCAAGATTTTCAAAATAACATTTAAAATGCAACAAAGATTAGCCCGAAATAAACATTTTTAAAATGTGTTTCTCGAAGTGTCTCAGTGACGTAACAGTGACACAAAGATATTTAAATATTAAACTAATAAATCTTAAATATCAGATAAGAGTCTAATTTGAAGAAAGAATCAAATAATTAAATAATCAGTAATTGAATACTGTATAAGAGAAAATTGCTAGACAGAGAAAGATATCCTCTTCCTGTAAAACCGCAGCAAAAATACGAAGTTTACGAAGCTGTCTCGCGCATGAAGAGAAGACGGCAAACTATCTTTGTCTTTCATTCCGGCAAAGAGAAGAGGAGAAATACAAAGAGAAGGAGACTGAGAGATATGTCACGACAACACGAAGGAGCCAATTAGCGAGGATGCACAAAGTCATCCTCGTCGTGCGGGCCGTGTTTTGCATTCGGCACGCAAAGTGCATTGTGCATCTCTGGCATAGTCCTCGCGCCGTCTCATCCGACAAATTTTCCTGTGAATAGCTTCCGTCCGTGTAAATAGCGTGACGCCAAGCAACGCGTGAGCCTCGCGACGAGGAATTCGCATGCGCGTCGCTTCACCCGTTAAAAGCCTGTTTGGATGCAACAATTTTGCAGGGAGAAACGCGCATACAGCCCGTAATGTGTTTTTAACACGTTCACTCTAGCGCGTCACATATGTATGACACTTCCATTCGCGTAATAGATTTAGCATCGCATACATATGACATGCGATAATAAATGTTACCTTTTTTGTTGGCAAATTTTTAATTTTCTCTTAAACAATTAGATTTGGTTAATATGCAAACGCGTTCTTGTATAACATTACCGAACGAGAAGTAACCGATTTTTAATATACATATAAAATACATATCAAATATTATGAAATTAGTGTTTCGAATAGGAAAAATTCGTTATATTAAAAACAATTAATATGAACGAGAAATATTTTACATTTATTTAAAAATTAATATTATCTAAAAGAATAGTTATGTAATGCGTGGTAATTATCTCTCAGAATGCATAATAATTAGATTAGATTTTACATTAGATTGTATAAAATCACGAGGGATTGTTTACGTGAAATGTTAATGTTTGTTTAAATAAGGATTCGAGGCAGCGAGATCAAATTTTGATATTGCAAACAAGCAATTCTATAACATTGGCTAATTAGAATTACACTGATTTCAATTTCAAAATTTTATGTTAATATGATACTGATATTCCAAAGGATATCAATAATCCGATAACATATGTAATGTATTATGATATCAGATAAAATATTGCAGAAAAGTACATGAGAATTCGTTTTATAATTTCGAAAACATAAAACGCCACAAATTACATTTATCTTTAACTATGAGACGAAAAAAAGATTTTTAAGACTATATAATATTTATATATATATTTATTTTTACTATTTATGCTTTCAATAGAGTGTTTTACTTCCAAATAATCTTGACTTCAAGTTTAAGATATCTTTTTACAATATCAGAATTAAATTTCTCGAAATCGGTTTTCTTTCATTTTAGTTTTTGTTATTCTTCCTTAGAAGACCAGTTATCCGAGAATTTATATCAACAACGCTTATTGCGATTGTTCGTTCGATTTTGCCGGGACCAGAAATGGAGGCGCTTTACGGCGCGATTGAGCTTTTGTTTGTTCTAAAGTCGATCGTCTTAGCGGTTTTACGGTGCCACGAACAGCTTCCTCAGCTCGGCGCTTCTCTCGATCCCCTTAGCCTAAATGAAACAGTACCTAATCCCGTTATCCGCTCGCAGATTCTATCTGTATGTCTCGCACGCTATCTCCTATGTCCTTCTCAGGTTCTCCCGAAGGACAACTTACTCTATCGCGAGTTTCTTACACTTCGACGAACTATCCTTTAAATAAAACGTCTTATTATTGCAATTTTCTATTCTCGTCATGCCGTCGATTGATAAAGCGCATTAACTATGAATTCTTTGCAATTCTCACTATAATAAACAATTATAATTACAGTTTTAATTTATTACATTTCAATTTCGGCGCAATCTATTTATATGAGTGCATATAAATCTGTTTTTTTTATCGTTTTGTAAAACTATTGATTTATTAATAAATATTCCCAAAGTATTCCTTTCCGAGAATAATTATCATTTAAAAAGTTTATCAAAATAAGAAAAGTCCTAAAAAAATATCTATAAATCTCTAAATCATAATAAGAAAAAAAGAGAAATATGTAGAAAAAAATTAAAAATAAAAATACGTAATATTAATAATAAAAAATACTAAATTTTTAATTAATTTCTCTCTCTTTTTTTCTCTCGCATATATGTCTTACAAATCTTCAATTAATTTAATAAAAAAAAGCATTTAAAATATTTATCAAGAGTTTCGAAGCATTGTACATTTTATCTTATGTCAAATAAAATGTCAATGTTCTCTCTCGCCATTCTAAAAATAAGAAGATCCCACGAAAGAAACCATCGACGTCCGCAAAAAAGCGTTTCACGATAACAAGACGCGCGGAATCCGAAAACTTCGTGCTCTTTCGTAGTCATTACAACGATTCGAGTTTTCTCGGCGAGGCACGATGATTCCTGCAACGAATCCAGCTTGTGATTTGCATCGAAATCGCTCCTTTTGACGCGTTTGTGTCTCGCGTATTCTAAATAATTGTAAAAATAAACCTATATTATATAGCTAGCACATATATTTTTAAAAATAAGGATAAATTTATATATTATCTGTCAGAAGTTAATGTATAGAAGTTTATCAATATTATCTAACATGAATATTTTCGTATTTATCTTCGTATTTTATTATATTTGTATCAATTATTTGTTTCAACTGATTATTAGTTTTTAACTTTTTTCAATTATTTATATTTGACATGAAATAAATTTTTCTTTAGTACATTCTCTGTACATTACTTATTAAGATTTCAAAAGATCAATATATTAATCAATATTAATTATCTCTTTTGTTAAAATCCATTATATAATTCTACATTAGAACGTATATAAGATACGTATGTACAATATTTTAATATAAAAATCTTTTTAAGATTTAATAAGAAAACATTCCATTTTATTCTAAAATATATAAAATATCGAAATATAAAGCTTTTGATATATAAGAAAAATGCAACATTAAAATATTGATATTGTATATACATATATGTTATATTCTTTTCTTTCTCGACATTAATCTACTGCGCGAGTGGCAGCGGCAACAATAGTAACGGACGCTCAATGGCAACCAAGTCTGCCGTACTAATAAACTAGCAAGTAGTAACGAACGCCCAGCGGCCAGACGAAAAGATCGCCGCGCCAAAAGTAGTGGCGGACGTCGATGGTCAGACAAGAAGACCGCCGCGCGGGAAGTAGTAGCGGCCGCCCAGAGTCAGACGCGGAGGCCACTGCGCCAAAAGTAGTATAGGATGCCCACCGATCCGACGCGGAGATCGCCATGCCGAAAGTAATAGCGGACAACCACCAGTCAGACACGGAGACAGCGGCGCCAAAAGTAGTGATAGCGGACGCCCAACGGCAGACGAGGGGTCTACCGCATCGAAAGTAGTAACTCGGCAGCCCGAGACTTTCGCCTTGGAAAAGCATCCCGCGGGATATGTCGGGATATTACGCAAGAGAGCCCGACATAACGTCGTTCCAGCATTCCGCTTTCGTCTCACCGTTCCGTCCGGGTCCCTTTCGTCCTCTCCTTTCTCACGCGAAGTTTTTCGCATTCAACAGAATTGCTGCGAGGGCGAACTCGACTCGCGCGGTAATGGACTTTTTCGTGGCGATACCGAAGTGCTCAGGTAAGGAGAAAGGCAAGGGGAGAACTCTCGTTAAAAATGTCGTCTTGCGATAATAACTCGCGCTAAATGCGCGTGTGGACGACTCTCGAGAACACATCGCTTGTCGCCATTAATGACACATAATCGGATGCTTCATTTTTAAAAAAAGAATCTAGAATATGAATTCTCTTTGTTCCGCTATTTTTTAAATATAGGCACAAACATTAAGCATGAATTTAAATTTAAATATTCATTGCAATTATGAAAAATTATCCTATTAAATAAGGAAATTAATCTTTAAAATATATAATTACATTTAAATTGGTCATTTTCCCTTAATTTATAGCATCTAAAAATGTTTAGAATTTATAAAATTAATTTACAACAGGAACATTTAAATATATATGTGTAATATTTCTATTCTAATTATATATATATATATAATATATATTTTAATGAATATATATTGTCGTGGATTTAATTTTAGCTTCCGATATAAATTCTCGAGGTAAATTAGTTTGTCGAAATCATCCAGCAATAAATCTACACAAACAGAGCCAATAGTTGAGCAAAGAAGCATTGTCAGTTTGTATCATGTACAAACACAAATAAACTCTAATAAGTCTGCATATCTTACATAAATAATATCAAAATTACAAACAGTTAAGATACATAAAAATCACGTACTGTAACAAGATTCTTTTATAAAACATTTTAAGATATTATAAAAATATATATTTGAATCCGTAGGAGAGAGATAGATTTATCAATATTTTCAGATCAATATCAGAACAGAATAAAAATTTTCCGACAGAAACTATTCATCAAGCATAACGTATCCAAGATATAACCGTAAAATCAAGATTTATCGTTAAAGACAGTATGATGATCCCGCAAAATTTCAACCTCGTCACAAAGTGCAAAAAGGATCGAAAGCGGGAATGCAGGCTGCATTATACTAACGGACGCGTAAAACACGTGTACACGGGAGACGTCGCGTTAAGCGAGGAGGATCATTAATATCACGAACGTCGGCGCAGCCCGGGCAGACCGGCCGAGATTGTGTGTCCTAGGTTGCTGTTTCTTTCCCGGTAAAGTTCCCCGCTGCACGGAGGCGATACCAGAGTGACGCAACGCAGCGCCGAGTCGCGGACGCGATTCATCCCCCTCGTTTTTCTTCATTCCACCCTGCCTAATCCGATCTCCTCGTTTACGGCCGATACCGCAAAAAATGAGGAAGCCACCCTCACTTGCTGGTGCACGTACCTCGTTGAGCCCCTAATTCGTCGTAGCTGTACCTTGCGCCCGTGCAATCCTGCGCCATCCTATCCCTACAATCGAACTTCGTCTGCGTGGAAAGCCTTTAAACCTAACGATCTACGATTCTTCTGCAAGCCCGCAGCTGTTCCATTATGGTGATCCGCAAAAGACGGATGGAATCATGATCGCGCGGAATGGATATCATGAATCAATTCTCGAGAGGCGTGATATGATAATAAAAGAGTCACGAACTTAATTTACAGCATATTTTTATAGAAATAATATGCTAATGTTCATTTTTATATACCGTTATTTTACGTTCATTTTTATATACCGAGTAAAACTCTGTTAACTCCCTCTATTGAAAGCAATCATTGTCTTCTGAAGAAAGATCGCTTATCGAAAACAGATTAGTGGAAATTGATACATTTCTGGTTATATACAATCTTTTTCTACTTAATATTAAAGACTGATCATGTTCGTATGCACTAATGTTTTACAGTTATTTTAAAATCACATACTATGTTATCTTTAATTAACGTTATACATATAATACGAAGGTTTACGTAAATCACTAGCTTAAATTATCCGGCTTCCAAATTACTCAGGCTTCTAAAATTAACTGGCGCCTTTATTAAATATTATGCAATGTTTACTTACATATATTTTATGACGCAATGTTTACTTGAATAATAATGCACTAAACCTAAATCTAAGAAAAGCATCTAGCAGACATGCTTTACTATATCGAGGATTCCGATGTCCGGCAAAACTGAGAAATTTTCATACGCTGTTTCCTTTCGGAAAGCAAACCAATCAGAATATCTTGCTAAGAAAATCTCTCTAAAAAATTAATCGTTTAGAAGCGGCGTTAATCTGTAGATTTCATATATCTATAGATTTCATAATAGAACGTGCGTACTACAGATTTAAATATTCTCAGAGGTACCAATTTTAATAAAAAGTTAAATAAGCAAACATTCATTTTATTGACGTGTAAATATAAAAAACTAACAGATATAAGATAGCTTTTATGAAAAACATTGTGTAAATATATTAAATATAATCTTTCTCCGAAAAAAAAAAAACTAATCCGCTTTTGCAAATTCAGTGTATATTTCAGCTTAACTTTTTTGTCATTTANTGTCGACTGCAGTCGACAATGTTAAATACGTTGTAACAGATATAGATCAATTATCATTGTAATAATTTACTTTGTAAGTTATATATATTAATAATCCCAGCAAATCCAATTAGTACTATAGGCACGATTTAATCCTCTTTTGCTCGTATATGTACCTAAAAAGTAATACAGTTCGACCCTCTGTATATTTCAATAAAGCTAAATAAAGTATATATTCAAATATTAAAATTGAAAAAATTAATCCATTTTTAAAATATGTCAATTTCATGATCTTTCAGGACAGAATCTTTCTGGACTTATTTTTCATTCCAAAAATTTTAATACATTATTAATGCGAAATTAATGCCTCAGACATTCTTAATAAAGAAATCTTTATTAAATTTATTCAAGATTGCCAAGAATAAGTATCGGTTTGATCCGACTGCTATTCTCCTTTTACTCCATACAGACAAATTCCATCGAAAATTGCCGGCCGGACGTGAAAAGATGGTATGCCACGAAGCTAGCTGGAAAATTCTTTCACAAGTATGCGACGACCGTACGGGTTCGCGACGAACCTTATAGGGATAAAGATCGAGATGGTATTAACCGAACGCAGGAAGAAACGCGACTTCGACGTGCTGCAAGATTCGAGGGGCGCAATCGTTCCTGCGGTACCTTTTCTCTTTCCTCGCTCGGCCAATTATCCGGAACAGTGCAGGGTAATTAAACGAAACGCATTCCCGGATAAGCTGCAGATTTTCCGCTGAAAGTTGGCGTACTACGCTTCCGAAGAATTCGCAGTATTCTGAACGTTGGACTCGTTCGTCGTTCTCGGAACAATTCGAAAGACCAGAGGACAATTCGAACTCGAGGGGAAAGAAAATATCTTCGACGACAAAAAAAACCTGCTTAATAATTATGCTCTCTCTGCTAAATATTATGCGCTTCTCCAAACTCTATGTGTTGTAAAAAATTCAATAATACAGCGTTAGTCTAATATATTATTTAATACATATATGTATATCTTATCACCTCTTCAAATATAGCCTGCAAAGAAATTTCGGCACGCCTACACTAAGAGAAAAATTCTGGTTAACATAATGCTGCATATAGTTAATAAATAATCATATTTATTGTTAGAGATATTATAAAATTATAGTCGAGACCAAAAATAACTATATTTTTCTCTCAGTGTAAAATATCATTTACTTTTGAAAAATTTTAAGATCATTTTCTCTTATTCCTTCTACAAGAAAAAATTTTAAATTCGTCAAGTAACGAGATTATACATTTACACACTCACTCTTTTGGATAAATAAGTCTTAACGCCGACTACTGTCCTGGGATGATACATTTTCATGAGCAATGGCGATGAGAGATTCTCCAGCACACACAGCGCGGAGGTGGATAAAGAGAAATGATTAATCATGCTCCGGAGTCAGGGCCCCCGAAGCAGCACGGGAACAAACGCCGTGCGAACGTCCCAACTAATTCAGTTTTTCTTATCCCTCGCAAAACGCAGATGTTTTGTCCGGCGAAAATTCGCCCCCCCCCCCCCTCGGTCGTTTATCCACTTTGCTAATTGCAATCATCGTCACCGTACTTTGAATAACTTTCCACGACAAACCCGTAAGTCTTGTGTATAAAAAAAAAACAGATTATGCTGAACTATGTGTCAACTTTAATATTAATTCCCCAATAATTCTATAAAGTACGACATTAAAAATTACAAGTGTTTCTTGCAAAATAATGATCGATTAAATGTTTCTCTAATCCTGAAAGTTATCCTCTTACATTCCAAAATGAAAGCATAATTAGAAATTAATATTTTATCATAATAATACTTGCACACGCAAAATCACATGCAAGATATCAAAATTTCCGATAAATGCCATACACCGCATTTCCCGGCAAATATCACGTGTCGCATATTCCGATGTAGCGTATCAACAACGGTAAAAGGTGCTGCGTTTTTGAAAGAACATCGCCGCTATATCGTCGTGATATCGTGTTAGGGAGTGTTCCGTATAAATAGCCGTCTACTTTATTCAGCCACGCGAGCGAGCGAGCGAGCGAGCCAGCGAGGCGGCCGCGCTTGGAAGCCGTGGGATTGAACCCGAATGTAAACCCTCACGGTACGGTACTCGCCGGCAAACGGAAAACCCGCGGCACCGTTCGTAAGTAATCTCATTTGACCCATTTCCTTGTGTGTAACAGGCAAGCGGAGCTAGAGAAAGACTTCTCGAGGCGAGTGCGCTCCGCGCGAAATTCGGTAAAAGCGAGTTCTGTACGTTCTTTCCTTCTGTATCCTCTCTTTTTCTTTTCTATTTTTTTTTCCTCTTGCATTTTTTTGCTGCCTTTGAATACGTGTTCCTAATCCCTGTGCTACGTGAACGAGTTGCTCGGTAAAAAATTGCAAGCGAAATCAAAGAATGTCTCTATCAGGCGGCTTTTTCTCACGGACAGCGTCGCGCGCGCACATCATCGTCTACTAACGCACGTAAGTACTGCTAATTATTAATATTCTGCCCTGGATATATACGGCTTTCGTCGAGAAGTGCTCGCGGCTGGATAAAGCGAACTCGGGCGAATTAGTTTCGGTAGGATTAATCGCGTCAGTGGTTAGGCTAACCGCGATATTCACTCTCTCGCTCTCTTCCTCTCTCAGCATTTTGAAACAAAACCAGATCTCTGGAGAGAATTCGTGTGAAAATTTCAGACGTAATAGTAGTTTTGTTTTAATAAAAAAAAGACACTGTCTTTTTCAATGAAATGGCGAAAATATTAACTCGTGTCGAGGCCCGACTAATATGCAGCCAAAAGTTGTTTGTGCAGCTGTACATGTGTGTGTGTGTGTGTGTAATGTAGAAAATATATAATCTAAGCCAGGCCGAAAAAAAATAATAAAAATGTATTTTAAAAGAATGGAAAACGCTACAACGAAATTTCGAGATACGGACAACGAATATCGGCAAACATAGCGAACAAATTTCTTGATAAAACACAATCTGCTCAAGCTTTTGTCGAAACTTGTTATTGGAGACACGAATGATATTCCGTGACAGTACCGGTTATTGATTCCAATGACCGGACCGTTGTGCTATCTGGATCCATTGTCTGAATCCAACTAGTTCTCCATCCCTCTAACTAGACAGTTATCTGTACATTCAACCGTCCGTCCGTCCGTCCATCCATCCATCCATTCATCCATCTATTTATCTACCTATCCATCCATCCATCCCCCATTCGCATGTTTTAGACGTTCAATCACCGACGTCGCGACAATCAGATGATAATTATTCGCCGCGAGGAAGCTAAATCCTATTTCCATGCGATTTCTTTCGCGGCCCACTCGGGGAATTTCCCCAGTCGTAATACGGCGGAAAAATCGAGTCTGCGTATGTACATTCGAGAGAGTACCGCGAATGAACAACGGGGAAATGAGGGAGAAGGCCGGTCAGTAGTGGAAGCTGATGGAAAAATGGACGAGATGAAAACCGGAGGTCGTCGTGCCTATTATGTTGGAGACCTCGTTGGAATGTTATATTAACCACTATATGCGGTGGCCGCGCAATTTCAAATTCTCATCAACCGAGAAATTCGCCATTATCTAAGATTTTATGTGAAATTCTTGTGAATTCCTAATGATACAACATTCAAATTGTTCACGCAACTTTTCTGTCATTTTCGTATAAAATTGTAGCATAATTACATTATTAATGTACACGCAATAAAATAGATCGCAGTTTTAGATTCTTTCACACCATTTGATCATAGAATTATTAGTAAGTCACGCAGAGTATGAAAACAACACGTAAATCGAGAGAAATCGCGTTGCATTTTCTTATTACTAGTAGTTCTTTTTTCTTCAAATGTTGTAAGAGCATATATGTTGGAAGATTTAAATCAAAATTAATATCACATCAAGAAAAGGTGAATCCCGGATTAATCCATATAAAAATATCCACGCAATAGAAGAGTATTGGCCATTTGTATTGTCAATCCGTATCGATTCTATCGCGATGCATTCGCACAGAAGTGCAATAAAGTATCGAAGCTACAGGTCATGCAAGTATTGGAATGTAGGGCGATTAAATCCTCTCCCAAAATCTTTCCTTCCTTTCGACGAATTAATTCACGCTATCGCACGATAGCACAGCGATAATAAATGAGACGAGTTTGCGGTGAAATTTGGTTGCAAGAATGACAGAAATAGTTGTGACATTTTACAGTTCTGAGACCAATTCGATTTTTCTCGCAAGCTTTAATCTTTAAGCAAATCTATTAAGAATACCTACTTAAAAATGCAGCTACTTATTTTAAAATTAGTGACGTTATTGTCAGATAGTTATTTTATTTCGAAAATTTTTATAAATATTATAAGCGCATAACAAATTAATAATGATAACAAATTAATTATTATAAGCAATTATTTTCTAAACCTTTATACAAAATACAAAATAACTCCATTGCCAAAAATAAATTAAACGATTTATCTTACTGATTAAATAATTACTTTCAATATAACTCAGTCTTGACTTGAATTCTTTCGACACGTCAGAATGTTTTTCAAAAATGTTCATAAATTGACAATTATCAAGCATTTTACACATATATCAGTGCCGTCGCTACCTGAACACAACAACCAATAAATCGATGAATAGCGAACGAAAATGCCGTCGAGGTTGATGCATAGAGGTACTACTAGCCCGTCGGTTAAAATATTCAGCGGGTTTCCGGTTCGGCAAACACACGAGATCGGACGTTACATCGCGCGGTCAGGAAGATAATTTGTGCAGCCGACGAGAAGCTGGATTCCGATGTTGTACCCATGAGTTTTCGCCATTTCCATCTCCGCACGTCGACGAAGTTAATAATTAGGAATGGAAACGATTTCGCTATCTGCCTGGCATACCAATGTATGAGTTTCTATTTGAGTAGCGAGATAGCGCGTATTGTTGGCCGACGCCGCATTTCCTTGAGATTTCAGGAAAAAGTTGGACGTGTGTGCGCGCGCGCGCGCGCGTGTGTTATTTGCTCAAACTTTGAATAGATCCAGAAGAATACAAAGATATTGGGTATCTATTGCAGATCTCTGAATTACTTTGATTATCTTGAAGCAGAGAGTACTATGTATATAGAGTTTCCCGATTACATATGTGTTTATTTCTTGAAACAGAAAATCTGCTGTTCTAAAATATAATTAAAAAATTATTTAAACAAAAAATTTAAATTGTCGATATTTGTCGATATATTTAAAATGTTATTTTATGAACATTTTTAAAAACATTCTGACGTGTTTCACGTGAATGAAAGAATTCAAGTCAAGACTGAGTTATATTGAAAGTAATTATTTAATCAGTAAGATAAATCGTTTAATTTATTTTTGGCAATGTAGTTATTTTGTATTTTGTATAAAGGTTTAGAAAATAATTGATTATAATAATTAATTTGTTATCATTGCGCTTATACAAAATTGTTTATTTAAAGTAAATTTATATTACAATTTTTTATATTTATTTGAGCTATTTTACTTAAAAATATCATTAGAAGTATACAAATAATCATGATTCAATCAAAAATATATTTGAAACCTTAAAAAGTTCAAGTAAATTTGCATAAAAATGCGACGCTGTAAAATTTCAAGCTGACATTTTAATTAATTTAATCATTTCAAAAATAGTTTGTAATAATACCATTTTTATTTGATAAAATAAGCTTAAGAAATGCAATTCATCGTGAATTTCTTTATTAATCTAATGTTTTATGCAAAAATATAGCTTGATAAAATGTGACAGCAATTGACATCAAGATATTATTTAGAAACATTTTTCAAGTCTGAAGAAAAATCATATTTCTATCTTAACGGTATAAAATTATTTAACACATATATAAATTTAAAAAATTAACTTTACTTAAAGATTTTTACATTAATATTAAACTATTTATATAATTACTATCACCATTATATATTATACAAATTGACTTGAAATTAATATCTTTGATTAAAGCAATAACGAATTCTCTTCTGACAGTGACGATAATTTCTTCGCTAACGAGCGGAACTTGTCATTTACGTGCCATTTACTAATTTAAATACCAATAATACGTAATTCTTTTCATCGAAAAAAAAGAAAGATAGAAGAGAGCGGAGAAAGACCGAATTCGTAACTTCGTAATGAATTTCCGTTTTCTGTATCCGCTGTCACACGAAATTTACGAACAAACATCCGTTAACGTGCCGGGACAAAATATCGGTAACCGCTTTTTTATCCATTGAATTTCGTCGAAGCGGCCAGCGTTATGTACAACACGCCCACAAATACGCCCGTTTCAAGCCGACAAACCCGCAACGGGCGCGCGCGTAAATCGATCACGACTTGAAACAGATTTCGGCTCTTTAGCGCGGATCGGTGCGAAAACGATTTTGCGTGCAACTCGAAAGGCGCGAAAAAGAGCGGCCGTGCAATCGCCACTGATATTTTCACTAGTGATCGCGCTCTAACAAGCACAGCATATCGCGCGAATTTAACGCGCGCATGTGGTGAAAACTCCGCCGTGTCGCATATAAAGCCACCTCGCAAACAGAGCGATCGTTTGCCAAATTCGTTCGACAAATGCAAATGCTGCACGACGAAATTGCGCACGACGAATTCTACCGCGTTGTCATATGCAGCTAAAACACAATCATGTCGATATATTTAGGACGAACCGTTGTATTTGTCAAAACGTCTTTAAAGACATTTTTAAATTTATAAATCAATAAAAGGTATTTTTCAAATTTTTGTATAATATTAATTTTGTATATTCTACTTGTATTGCTTTGTATTATATAAAAAAAAAGAGCTAATACTTAAAACTTTAAAATAAATATAATGTCCAAATATATCAATACACTGTGATTTTATAATATTTTAGAAGCAAAACTATTTAGGTATTTTTTTTGTAAATTTCAACCTGTGTATATTTTTAAATATACACATTAAATATAGACAACTTATTTCGTTCTTGGACGAATAACGTCGTATATTCCATTAGTCGCGAGAGAGCCAATAGAGATTTGGAAAATATCTGGAACAGCGGATTGTTTCTCGAGGAATCGATTGCCTGTCGTAAAACAAATGTCAGAGACGTGGAGGGAGGCGGAGGGGGTTAAGACAATTGCGACCTACTCTTCTTAGAGAACATTCAAATAGAGCACGGCGGCGGCTTATCGTCTTATTTGCACATATAACGCGGCATTCCGTATCGTTCTTATTCGCGGCCAAGATATGCAAATATCACTTGCAGCTTTCCGCCCGAAATCCGCGCTTAACTCTCGTCGACTGGCTGACTGCCGCCGGGGGCGGGATGGTGTTAAACGGAAGACCCTCCCTCGCGTACCCGCGTGCAGTAACTTTGCCCTCGTCTTCATGAATTTTCGCGTACTCGCGACCGCTGTACACCGGAACTACCGGATCTTCCCGGATCTTTCAGCCTCCATCGTCACGTACCGCGTACAAAAAAAAAAAAATGCGAAACAAAAAGAAATAGAAAATTTCAACCCCCCGGTCGCTATTATACGCGTACACAATAGCGCATGGGGCGGCACGAATAAAACGACTTACTAACGTGAGTTAGTAACCAACGGCAACGAAGGTGGTGCAACACTAAAGCGAATCTTATGATGTCATTATCCGTCGTACTCTCATTATCATTGTCCGACGTCATTTTCTTTACCGGCGTCGTTAACTTGTTACCATCGTCATTGCCCTCGTTAATGTTTTAGCTGGTATTACGGCGTTCGGCGATCATTATGTACTTCATTTCACGCCGGTTATCACATAACCATTTCGTTTAATGTTTTTACGAAGCCGCATTTTTATTACTTTGCAAAATTTAATGGTTTCCTTATGAATTCCACCGAATTACCGGGTGTCTCTAAACGTGCATACATATTTCAAAAATTTTTGTTTGGAATTAAACACGCTAAAATTTACTAGATACACATTTTTTTCTTTCTNTCAAAACTTAAAAAAATTAGAAAAACTTTAATTATTCTAAATAAATTTTTATATCATACCTTGTAATTAATTAATTTTATGTATATATTTCTGTGTTGTCAATTTGCAAAACGTGAGAATTTATAGTTAATCCGTATCTTATCACTGCTATATGTCTTACAGTGATTTTCGTTTAAAGTCCAGAAGACTAACAGTTCAAGCTCGATGTGTCGGAGAACCGATAGACTTCTCAGACTCCAATTACCGTGAGATTTCCTGCAGAGATCTCGCAGGAAGTCGATCGGTCGCAATAGACTCGGTATTGCGAATTGTCTACGTTATTTATGCAAACGAAACTTTCCCGTGCGTTAACTCGCGGGAGATCGAATTTACATATGCAAATAGTGCTGCGCCAATTCCTTAGCAAAAAGGCGACGAAGTAAGCGGAAAAATCGAAGCGAACACTTGAGTTCCGCCGTGAATCGTCAAGCGTTTTAAACGAATCCGAGATCAATTTAAAATCTTCAAACAATATAAATTATGGACAATTTGTAACGAGATCGATGATGAACAATATGCTCTAAATAGTCTTTTCGAAGATTACCAAGGAATCCAATTATCGTCAGAAATAATAAGACAATTACTGACCTCTAACAAGATTATTAAAAAAATAGACAATCTTCAATTTAGTTAAGAAAAAGTTGATCAAGATTATCAAGATTAAGAAGTAAGAGACATTATAAATAATTATAATTTGTAATAAACTACGAAACAGTCTTAAACCGTTTTAAATAGTCTAAAAAAAATTAAAAATTATAATGTTTAACAAAAAGAGAAATGTTTTTGTAGAAAACTATTAAATAAAAAAATCGCAGACTTCTTGACGAGAAAATGTATCGAGATGGTACATGAATAATTACAGATGATCTTCGATGAGATCGATAACCGCGAAAGATGATTACGCAATTATCGAGATCATCAAGACAAACCGCAAAGAGATCTTAACAAGATAATACGGATCAACGAAGGATAGTAGACCATTTTCAACAAGATCGACGACGAGCCACGATGAGGGTAACGAACGAAAATTACCGATGAACATCGACGACGTGGATGTTCCCCGATGAGAACGTAGATAGGTCACGAAGCGCTAATATTATACTTAGTCTGACAATAAAATTCACGGCAATAACGTCATTTCGTTTCGACACGGTGGGAAAATTTCACATCTCGCTCCCGCTGCTCGTGACGTCGTTGCCGGTCGTTGTGTCGGCCTCGTCGTATCCGACGCAAGTCCTCCGTCCCTCGAGAGCCCGGGACAGAAGTCGAGGCACGAAGTGCACTTCCTTGTAAAACACTACGGTCGTGACGGGCGGAAAAAAGGACGCGAGAGGGTGTGGCCGGCAGAGGATGATGGGGTAGCTCGCGCTCCCCGGGGCGAGTATTTCAAAGGAGAGACGATCTTCGAGGACGAGGCGAGAAATAAAAAGTTGGCTCTCGGTGGATCAGCGGAAATATGGATAAGCGGTAGAAAAGTGGATGTGAGAGAAACGTGGCTACGCGACTCGGTCGCTTTCTTCGTTCGCGCCCTCTTTCGCCCTCCCCCCCCCTTCTCCTGCTCTCGCCTGTTCGCTTGATTGTTCTCAAGAAGGTTTTTACCGGCGCGACGTAACGTTGTGACTTCATCTCTCCGTTGCGCTATTAAGGGAACGGCGCTAAAAAGGATCGTAAGAGCGCGCGGATGTACCGGAAGTGTCCTCAAAGTCGTCGCGCTTTACGTCTCACCATCGACGGCATAAGCGCAAACATTTCCACCCGGGCTCGGGCGTTTCCGCTATTTCGCAAATGCTAATTAAACTCGGTGGATTCGGCCCGCGCCCGGGTCGATTATGAAAAAGGGATAAATACCGTGCCGAATTTCATTATCGGCGCGCAACCGCCGGAACTCGGAAGTCAGTCAAAGGTGAATCCAATTAATCCGAATGGGCGAATGAACGAGTCGATTTTCGAATGCACTTACTCCACGTGCAATTTCGCGGAGCATGTAGAGCGAGAGCTCGGTTCTCGTTTTAACGGCACGCAAATGAAATTTACCGCGCAGATGCGTTGCGCCTGGATGAAGAAAAAGTGCCGGAACGAAGATGCGGCTGCATATACCTGTTGTTGCATATTAACGGAAGAAAAATATGCTCGTTATGTTGCGCATTTTCCATTTTGTTCAGCCGTGTATAAACATCGAACAAAAATCGTAAAAGAAATTACGATCGTTATACATCTATAAGTATAAAAATATTTCCATGTAGTCAAGTGCAAAAATTGCGGAAAGCCACGGTTATATAATATTAAATTATTGTTCTTATGGCCTCTCTCTAATAAATTTAGTATATCGTATCTCTCGTGACAAAAATAGAATTTAAGATACGCTGCATATTTTTCTTTTCAGTAAAAATTAAACTGTGATAATTAAATATTTATTAATCAATTTTTGATAATTAATACTTTTACAGCAAATGTTAGATATACGAACATAAAAATGCAATATCTTGTATTGCATTGGGCAAAACAATAATGCAAGATGATTAATAATTAAAGACGTTAAATTATTCACGTGACAATTATCGAATCATCTTGCATATAATGAGCCAGAAGAGCTTGTAACATTTTCCACTAAGAGGATTTAAATCGTTCCGAGAGCGATTAATGGGAACATAGTTTTGCCTGGACTTCTCAACTCACATACAAATACATTTCCATTTTGGACCTCGAATTCATGAAAATTGGGTTTAACCACTCTTGGAGCGATTCGAATCCGCTTCAATCGCAATGCTATTATAAAGATTAAAGAAAGTCCAGTTAAAGTCATTCGGAGGTAGTTTAATCGCCTTTGATTGCGAATTTTGAAGTTATATTCGTTGAAATGTTTTAACAAATGTTTTAACAATATCAAATATAATAATTTTTTACAAAGGCTGACGAACACATTTTTTCCTGCAGCTTCCATCTTCCACGATTTAGGCATATTGCGAGATACTTCTGAGACAGCCTGTACGAACGCGGGAACCGCGATAACCGCCGTTAACGAGTGCGCCGAGTAATAGTATCGAGGACTTCGCGTAACGGCAGAAAATTATTAGAAGTTATTACAGAACAATGCCGCCCCGAGGGCAATAGCGTCCTCCGATTCGTTCGGAAATTAATTTCTTACAACCCGACGGAAGGTCAATGTACGGAATTTTGTGATGTAATTATAAATCGGTCCGATGTAACGTTAAATTACATCAGCGTAGATTATATTAGCGTGTAATTATCATATTTACTGTGTAAACTACTATAAAGGATGTTAAATAATCGGAAAATAAATCGAAAACTAATACTGGCTGATGATGGTTTAATCGTCTAAATGCAATGAAAATAATTTTACATAATTATTGAAGAATTCCTCTATTTTGAAATTGTTAGCGAACATTTCTATATTTTACAATCTGACCCAAATTTCCAACTTTATGAATTATATAATAGCACATATTAAAGTTCCAAAAATAAATATATTCGCTAATCATTTTAATGTCACACAGATGTTTTATGTTTCTAATTCTAAATCGCAGTTTAAACTATAGCATAATTTGTGTGACAATATCACTTTGTACGACAGTTGAAATCGTCAAATATTCACTAAATAAGCGCAACGAATCCGACTTAATTCGTGAGGCGCGCGCGCAGAATGAGGGAAAAGCTGATCGCCACAAGTGCAAAAAAGTTTGACCGCGGGAAAGTTAGTTTTCCAACCGTACATCCGTCGTAATAAAATTGAATTTCTCGAACTGAGGCAGCGAGATGAAAAAAAAAGAAAGAGAGAAAGATATTACAACCGCCAGTCTGTCTGCGGTAATCTCGCTCGATTTCCACAGCGAGGAGAAAACTCGTCGTTGCTTCCTCACTCGAAAACTATCGCGCGTAAAAAGGAATCTAAAAAATAAAAAAATACAAGATCACTCGTTCATTCGCCTCGGCATTAATTTTTATCGGCTAAATTTTTCCCCGTTTCGCTGCTGCTTCTCGAAGGCTTTTTCGAACGTTTAAATCGCAATTTCGTGTCGGACGAAATACTTGTCAGTTTTTCGCTTCGGATAACTCTCGAAAAACTGCCGCTTTGGAGAAACAATCCATGGAGCTTGTAAGTGCACCGACAAAAATTATTCTTCCCCAACATGAAGAGAAGAGGCGAAGTGCAAATATTTATCGCTCCTACGAGCATCGAAGAAGACTCGGAGTCGTTAGATGCGTTCTTCTCGTCGACACATTTTTACACTTTCACCACTTAAAACGAGACAAGTATACGGGACAAGAAATGGCAGAGAAAAGGCAACAAAGTGTAGTTAAAGAGAGCAAGCCCGTTGTCGACAGTGGGACTGGACTGGGCTGAGCTGAGCACGGCTAGGAAAAACGTTAAGGGTTTCGCTGGCTCTCAACCGTTGGACCAGATTGGAGTTTTTCGTTTGTTTCGCGAGCGCTTTCACGATGCTATCATATCCATTTGGAGATGTAAATTCAACTGCAATGGCCGGACAGCCCCGGAGAGACTTTTAATTCCTGGCCGATAATAACGCCGGGTCTAACTCGCGATAGCGGATGCCGCTGAAATTGTAAAATAAGGATGTACCGTAAACACCTCTATCTCCTACTCATTTTTTCCTTCTCGTTCTTCCATTTCTCGTGCGTGTAATTAAATAATTTGTATGTTAAGTCTATACAACTACACATGCGGCGTATGCGATTGTTTTCCGTACTGAAAGTCGATGTTTACGCTTCTATCCAGCACAAAATGTTTCAACAGAGAAAGTTTTCGCCTCGTTAAGGCAATTAAATTAACGCACGATCGATACACTTGATCCACTGATATCGAGCACGGGCGAGGACGAAGAAAAGAAAAATGCTCACGCGAACTTTCGCCGAGCAAGATGAAAAGGAAGGAATATCTTTTTCGATAAATATGCTCTTTCATATACATTCGAAATGCTCGAGCATGCGTCAGTTCGAATATCCTCCGGCAACATTGACGGCGCAAGCAAAATAGAGAGAAGATAGAAAAGTAGATAGAGTTAGTCTGATATTAATCTCATATTCAATTTTCGATGTTGTAAAATGTAAAGAAATGTATTTCACGCCCATCATCGCCTTTTCCGAGGTTGGGCGGTACCGAAAGCAGCACATTTAACGTATATATATATATATATATATACACTTATTGAAATATTCATACTCGAACAAGTAAGCCCTCAAAATAAGAAGAGGAGAAAATCTCTTAAACAGAATCGTAAATGTTAAGAAAAAGTCCGTTAATTAAGCATTACTGTATTTTGTACCACAATAATTAATTAAAATTTATTACTCGTCGTTTTAATTAAAACATTGAGAAAAATTTTTTAATCATCAATGAAAAAAAAATCACACTATAGATTATACAAGATTGCATTTTCGTTATTTAGAGAAGATATATAAATATATAAAAAAAATTTCAATTCTGACAGTTTCTCGTGGAAGCATTCAATAAACAAAGATTTGAACTTCCTAAAACTATACCGGTCTCTAGGTAGAAACGGCGATGTGGAACCGCAAAAGCGTAAGACGTAGAGAGAAGCCAAAGGGTAACAAAGGGATGAAAGGGTAGCACGGTTACGAGCAAGGGTTTACCGCGGGTTAAAGCCGTGTCCGCAGGAGCCTTTCTTCGATCGCCGCGGGAATCCGCATTGCGCGCGCGACGGCCGCTGCGCTGATAAGACCAGAAGGACCAACTTCCTTGGCCAGCATCGTAAATTAACTGCCAGTCGTTGCCCGACAACTTCAACGAGCAGACGCCGAGGGCCGAGAAAGATTGATCCTCGACCTGACAGCGCGCTGTCCGAGGCTGAAGCGCTCTTACGTATCAAAGAGACGGATTTCAGGGATTCTCGGCATCCTCAACGACAGTTACCGATGTTCACATAAAGAATCTACATCTATACGTTACGTTTCTAATACAGATATGGCTGTGAACGTTTTGAATCTCGACTTTGATTCTATGCGCTGAAAACTGTTAGTGTCTCTATTGAGATTGTTTGATTTCTCCCTGAGATAATTAGATTTAATAGACGAATTTAATTTGTCAACGTGGCCGAATTAAAAAAATAATAAATCGCGCTTATTTGTTGCCAGGCCAGCCCACTTTTTTCTAAAATTTGTCTTCATTATTTTTATTTTTATTTCTTCGTCGCTTCATTAAATGCACTTAATAAGCTCGAAATTTCGCACGTCCCACCGGAATCGTCTCCCGCATATATACTAAAAGATATAATTTATTTTCGCGAATAAAAGCTACGTAGTACGTTATCTCACGCCCTCGACGTAAAATAAATCCTGAGATATACAGCGTTTGGCGTATATTTCCCCAAGAATCCACCGTATACTGATGTCCTTATCGCATTGCTGCACGCTTTACCGTGGGTTGAATTTATTTAACAATACGACACAAGACGCAAATTATAAAATAGTCAGTCGTCCTTATCGCGTCTATGCACGCTTTACACGATGCAGCTTAACGATGCGAAGCATTTAACAATGCGAAACAAGGTATTCTCAAGTAGTTACTGTAGTTTGGTATTTGCGGTTGTTTCGGTCACGGATCCTTCTACCACTGTATATTTTCTCTATCGCATGAAAAACTTTATTATTAATTATCAGGACCGATTTTCCAAGTATAATAATCCTATATTTACAATGAAAATAAAATTCCACGCAACTGCAAGTCTTAAAATATGAGATTACAAAATATATCTGATATAAATTGAGTGTAATTTAACTCTTTCTTTCTTGTGTGAATTACATTGCTTTCTCGAGTACGGTAACCAACATTCTTCTTTAACTGTAATAAAAACTGCTGCAGTGCAATAGTTAAGTACGAGTAACGTTCTTACTAGATGTAACATGTGTTTAAATTCACTACTCAGACAAAACGACCATTACAATTATTTTATCTGCAGTAAAAATAAAATAATGTATGTATATGATACTGCGCGAGTTTATTTACCAAAATGGTTTCTGCAAGAAAATAATAAATCAGATATTTTAATGACTGTTTTATATTCACAAATCAAATTTATATACATAAAATGATGTAATTTTTAATCTGAATAATTGACATTTATATCAAAGAAAATTATTTACTCCTTTTTCTTCACTTATAATAACGTGGCATTTAAAATTTTTAATGAAACTCGCAGCATACCTTTTAAAAACATCATTTTAAAAACCATCATTTGAGATTAATTAAGAATATTTTCGATAAAATTTAACAAAGTACAATAATTTCCAATTTTCATGTAATTTTCACTATGTTGCCTGTTAAACATTGTAAAAAAGTTCGTGTTTACGAAAAATGCAGATTTCTCACTACAGATATAATACCTTAAATTAAAAGTTTCAAGCGGCATCTATAAACTTTTGATGAAATCCCGAAAAAAAATTAAGAAACTAAGTCGATTAATCAAAGAAAAACGACGAGCAGCCGGCAGAGGCTGAGTAGGCGAGAAAACGTTAAAAGAGAACGACGAGCTTCATCCTCCTCGTCGTCGTCGTCGTCGTCGTCGTCGTTTCGACCTCGGGGATTCCCTGAGTGAGTTTGATTCACGATGCACCGACGCGGAATACAAACGATGATTTACGAGGGTCTCGGTTTACCCTGCATCGAGTTTGTGGCTGACGACAACGACGTCGAGGACGACTACTGCGCGTACCTAGCTACTTTCAAAGGCTCTTTACTCTTTACTCCGAGTACACCAAGGTGCTCTGCACTTACCACTCGCTTACCATCGAGATAAGTAGTCGTGCACGCCCCAGTCGCGCGCGCGCGCGCGTACGTGATGCCGACCTCTTCTCCAGAGAAAAAAAACCCCAAACTGCGAGAAGGAGAGAGAGAGAGAGAGAGAGAGCTCTATATGCTATCGACAGCGGTATCGAAATACGACGATGACAAATTTCAACGGGAACATTCGCGACGGCGCGACCTATCGCGGTTATTCACACGTGGGCGAATTTCCAGCCCCCGTGTTTCTTTCCTTGTGACGCTTGCCCGACAGACAAATCATTGCGAAATATGATATTTTTCTTTCGCGAAAAGTCGAAAATAATAAGGATAAGCGTTCAAACGCGCGTTCTTTCTTTCTATCGATCTTTCTGTGATGAGAACGTAAAACATGCAATGTGATTTTTTTTTAGAAAATAGAACAAATTCTTTCAAAAATAGAATTGTGTTCTAGATACATTTTCATATTTAAACTAAACTTTAAAAGTTGCATATTTGCGTTAATTTTCTTTATAAATTTCACGAATACTTTTACGTTCTCTGAAAATTTTTAAAAATTTTCGCTCTAATTCTGCAAAATTTTGCGGTATTATATTCATTGTCGTCAAGTGACGGAATATTTTAACCAAATAATAAATATTACCTCAAACATCCGGCCATTAACTGACACTTCCAAACGATTATTTAAATTGTTATTTCCTATCGCAATCTAATTAGTAATCCAATTAATTACTTGCATTTATAGGTTTCAAAATAAGTAAATTAGCTGAAGCTATAAAGTATAAATAAAAATTATAAAAGAATATAGTTTCCAGACCAAAGTGCACGCATTAACAGGGCTCTTATGCTCGTTGTATATACGTTATCTGGGATGGGAGAGAGCGGACGAGAGCTCGGTGAAAAAAATTGTTCCAACGGACAGAACAATTCGATTATCGGCGTAATCGAATCGGCCGTTGATTGACCGTGAGTATAGAGCCGTTCCGCCGGAAGAACGCGTTGGCTATAATTAAAACTGTAACGCGTGTATGTGAGGCGAGGCGAGGCGCGCCGGTGTTCCGTTTCGGAAAATGTAACAGTGCGTTTTTACATCGCTTAATCGTACTCGGCACGCTCGATTACTTGCACGCGCACGTTTCAATAAACCTTCATCATTGCAGGGACGCGTGCACCTCCAGTCGTTGTCAATATGCGATTAATTGGAGCGCGCGCACGGGCATCGGCTAATTTATACGCGGGAGACGATGCGCAAAAATTAATATCGCCCATACCGCCACATTGACACCGGAAAACAATAATGAATTTAGTGCGGCACGTCGCAGACGTGAATTTATCGGGGGCGGAATTAACAGTCGTGTTAAATAAACGGTGGCCATTGTTATGCCATTTAAAAAAATATCGCAACTATTTAAAATTTAATCTCTCGTCAGTGACGTTACGTCGATTTTTCCGGATGCATACTTCGCATTTCAAATCCAAAAGTAACAATATTCTAATATATTATACAACAATGTCTCTATTATTCTCTATAATAAATTACGCAACCATTACTTTTTCAATATTTTTTTTTGTTTTACACCGTAAATAATACCAACAACCATGATACGATATCGAATAAAATATCGTCACAAATAATTCTTGAAATTTGATTCTTTTACCTGCAATTTTTCTCCTACAACTGGCAAAAATAAAATATTGCTGAAAACGAAAACATTC
This sequence comes from Tetramorium alpestre, assembly GCA_021460005.1. Classification (NCBI taxonomy): domain Eukaryota; kingdom Metazoa; phylum Arthropoda; class Insecta; order Hymenoptera; family Formicidae; genus Tetramorium; species Tetramorium alpestre. The sequence continues at coordinate 615,828 of JAJVSH010000032.1, read as the reverse complement.
AACCGGGGGAAAGATTACCCTAATTGTGAGCTGATTGAAGAAATTTAAATGACAAAAAATTACGATTTACTATGCTATTATATTACCTATTCTTTTCCTTCAAGAGAAACAAACATTAAGGCATTATTAATGCGCGCATTCGTGCGTGCATTGAAATTTTCGGAGATTGGCCAATGCCGGAGAATTTCCAGGGACAAGATGTCTGCATTTGATCTCGGAGAGTGTTTGCACGATCCTGAATTCGCCCCGTCTCGCAAAGGGCTGGCACAAATCGGTTTTCGGCCGTACACTCGCTCTTCACACATGTACGAACGTGCTTGTGTGAATATATACGTATGCAAAATAGGTTCGGCGAATTCTTATTGGAGAAAAATTCTCGGTTTTCTCTGCCTCTCCGACGTGACAAGGGACATTTATGCCGTGCAACGATATATTTTATAATCATTTCGAGCGATTTATTGCTGTGCATTTAATTGTGAACCGCGCTCAGAAACGAAAAATGCGACGGAGAGAATTCAATAATATGGCGAACACGTGCCACATGCTGCAAGAAAGATAGGAATAATAATGAGAAATGATTCGCTTTTTTGCGGTTCGTCCACCTTTCTGTTTCTGTGACAAGAACCTTGCAATTTATCTTCTATGTTCTATGTCGATCTTATGTATTTTATTTTGCGCCAATTTCATTTTATATTGCATCTCCATTATCTCGAATAAAGATAGATATTTTTTTATATGCACATTCATAATATGAAAATGTAATTTTAGTACGGTTATCCTTTCCCGACTGGAAAATAATTCACACTTTTTGAAAAATATCTATTACATATAATTCTTTCAAAAATATGAGATATAAATGAAAAATGAATTTTAACTTTTTCATTATCTTGCTATATTTGATATAAAATAATCAAAGTCTCTTGTGAAGTGCGTGAATACAAGATTATTTCAATTTCTGTTCACCTGCAATGCAATGAAATTATATTGATGCGATTTCCGCCAGTAATATAGCATTCCCCATTCGAATTATGATTAATCCCTTATCGTGAGCAAGATTTCTAAGAAATACTAACGGTTGTTAATCGTTTAACACTGCTTTTACCGAGTAAAATAGTTTATATGATACTATATATATTAAAACATATTTTATAATACATACATCAGACTTTTTATTTCAATTAAATTTACAGTGTGCATTTTTCAAAATAAATATTCTATTTTGTTAAATATCAGATCAATTATATTTCAATAAAAATTTTTTCAATTTTCCAAATGTTAAACTCGATAATAACTGTTAAGAAATAATTGACAAAAAAGCTACATATCTATAAATTTTGTTTTAATTTGTATATTTTTGTCTATTGTGTGTGTGAAATATTGTATGTAATATTTAAATTAAAGTGCACGCGCGCACATTCATATACCTCTTATTTAAAAATATATATATCACACATATCGAATTTAACGGCACATGAATTTTATCCATCGCACCGTATATAGAAAGTGTGTTGCATATTTTAATAGGTCAGGGCATTGTGCGAATTCGTAGTCTGAAAAACCGGAACTGTAAAGTTCTCGCGTCAATGACAAAGGATTACAATAATATCCTGCTGAAAATTGACTGAATGAAATCGGGAAACGAGGGTGCGCGCGTGTTCCGTCAGGCGAATTATTTCTGATAAATTCAAAATTATTACCGTAGGTTGCTTTGTTGAAATAAACTGTGTCACGCGTTTCGTATTGCTTTATTTGCGGCATAAAAAGGTAATAAATTATACTAAACAGTTTTGAGAAAAATCGGTTGAATTAAAAAATTATAAAAGTTACTAAAATAATGTCAAGAACACTTAAATAATATATTATATTATAAACATAAAGAAAGTTTGTCTTATATATATAAAAAAAATGACAGCTTCAGTTGTATTAAGTAATTAAATTTCTAAAGAAAAATTGGGACCTACATATTTAAATTTTCTATCGTAGAAATAATTAAAACTTTATTTCTATAATCAATGAAATAGAAAGATTTGTGTGTGAGAGAGAGAGAGAGAGAAGCTTATTTCACAAGTGTACAAAAGTACAATAAGTTTTTGCAAATGAGCCGTGTTGACCTAAGTAGTCAAAGTCAAGTAATAGGTATACAATATTGCGTTCATATATATTGGTGGAACAGGAGATTGTGGTAAAGTAATAATAGTAAGGAATCGATGTTGGAAGAGGCGTGTTATTAAGGGTCGAACCAACAAAGTGATAGCAAAAAATTGAGCGTATAACTTGGAATGATGTAGTCTTTAATGGACTTCATTATAGATATTGGTCACATCTTCTTGCTCCAGTTAGTGGAACAATAACAGTAACTGCAATATCTTAAGTTTAAAATTAGCTCCTGCATTAGGCATATATTTTCATATACCTTTGCCATGTCCGGTAAATAGCATTTTTTTTTCTCGTTTTGCCAGAAGCTAAACTTCCTCCGGCTAAAACGCACAAAAGAATCGTCGACCCCTTTTTTCGCTAGAATAATATCATGACTAAAACAACTACTGTGGCTCTAATTAAATATCACCTGCGGTCTGCGGGTTATTTAATTAGAACGCGTGTGGATTAGAGCGTAAATATGCAAGCAAGGTGGCTAAAGAGCCTCGGAGGATTCGCTTTCGGCAACTCTGCCAAAAAAATAAGATAATACTTAAGTTCTCTACGTAAAAATGTAACTCAATAATAGAGGCATTATGAATACTTAACAGAAATATTAACACTATCTTTTCGAGGCAGTGTTAATTAAATGCTTTCTTCATATATTATTATATCTTTTTTAATTAAAAAATATTTTATGTAATTGAATTTAAAAAATGGATTAACGAAAGAAGTGAACAATGTATTATTTTAAAAAAATTTATATTAATATAAATTTTTTTAAATTTAATATAAATATAAATTTATATTAATATTAATCGTTAAAATTAATAAAAAAAATTTCGTACCATTTTTAAATTTTACTGGCAATCCTCATGCCGAAAAATGTATTAAAATGTAGTCACAAATGTATTTTAGTTTAGATAATGTAAAGTTTGAATAAAAAAACAAAAGAGATGTTAAATAAAATTTAATTATATAACATGTATCTAAATAAAAGAATTCAATACAATTTTAAAGCAATTAAAAATAATGAAGTAAACATTTATGTTTTTAATTGGCAACATTTGTAGGAAAGATTTGTTGATAAAAACTTAAAACAAGATCTCGTAATCATTTAAAATTTTCATCAACTACTTTAACATGCTTTTTTTATTATAAAATAATCCTAAAGAGAATTTTTCATCAGGACTTCAAATATGACTTTAATGAATAAGAGAGTTATCAGATGTCTTGGACTTGAAATTCCCGAGCCGTCTTTTGCCCAATGCTTATATAACACATTTCCCAGCATCACTCCTCAACTTTGCTCAATGGAAATGAGCTCACATATGTACTCAGGATAAGCGTTACGCGATCTCCCGAGAGGGATTTCTGTTCCTAGGAAGATCGATCGAGCTTCGGACGTACCGTTCGCCTACACGTATGTATTTGTTTGTGGGCGTGTGGCAAAGGGAGGCAGTAGGAGGAAAGAAGTCTTTGACGAGATGGCTTTCCCGATGAAGCTTTTTGCTGAAAGTCTTCAACGTTCGCCAGCTTTTGCCCCGCAAATGCTAGGCGTATAGTCGCCAGACGACATTTCCACGTTGTTTGCGAGGGGGAAAAAGCGGCGGAATGACGTAAGCTTTTCGATTTGCAAGCCGTATAAGTCGAAATTCACAGCTGCCAAAGCTACGTTGACCTCAGCTCTACCAACATATATATCTAAAATTACATTAATTAACTGCATAATGCATAGATTCTAGTAAACGCACATATCCATTCCGATATTTGTCAAAGTTGAGTTAATATTTTATGAGTTTACTTTGCGAAGTAACGTAAATCTTACGCCGGTCAAAATATAAATCGCAGATGTAAATTAGAGACGTTAATCTCGGGAACCTATTTACATATGTAGAAATATGATGAAGCTGCAAGTTACATTACACGTTACGTCAAAGTTATCGAGTTAAAGCAAGTTACACCAAATGTGGAACACCCTTCCGAGCCATTTGCATCATCAAGATGGATCCACTAGAAGCTACCTACAGTATCGATCTTCGTTTGATGGAGCATAAAATGACACTATCGTTCTTTCGGCGCGGCATCATGTAACGAAACAGCGGCTCACGTAACGCGATAACACAGCGGGTTCCTCAACTTAAAAGCGCGTTAATCCTCACGATGTTGGGTGCAGGATCGCTGCTTAAATGATCGACGCGATTGCGATCATATTATTTTTCTTCACTTGTCCGTTGTAACAACTAAGTAAAAGTAACAACTAAGTTTAATCGAAAGATTGTAAGAGGACGAGAGAGAAACGACAACGACGACGAGTTTTTCCGTAAGGTGAGGCCGGCCTGAGGATTGCCGTCTCGGGTAATGAAGTTACAGATCGAAGAACGCGGGGAGACGCGCGGAGGGCGAGCGGAAAACCTCCGAGAGGAGCGAAGTAAAAGTTCCGTGCTTCACGCGGATAGCAAGCACTGTTAAGTTTCTGCTTTGCATATCCCGCTTTGAATGGCCACCGCCGTAATAATTCGCCGCGCCGCGAAATTCGCCAATGGGTTTCACGTGAAACTGCACACACTTTCGTATTATTTGCCCGCAGTTTCGCGTTATTTGACGGTCACGGCTGTAGTTTCTCGTGAGCGTAAGCCCGCGGTTTAAGAGACGTCCCGCGCTACGAACGTAATCGCGAATCTAACAAGGACATTCCACTCGAGAGTTTTACGCTATTCTTATTATCGGTGAAAAGTAGGGAAATTTACGGTTGTACATGTTTCGCGAAAATTATCGCTGAATTTATAACCGATGTTTAACATCGCCGCTCATTTCATTTATTTAGTTATTTATTGTGCGAATTGTTATCGTAACTACTTTTATGATTAATGTAAATGGCTCATTGTTCTGTATTTGCATATTTTATGGCTAGTACCTTTGTCTCTCGTAGATAACACCTAAAAATTCGAATGAATAATGCATATCGAATGCATCGAATAAATAATATAATTATTTGCGAAGAGACTATCGTAATTATTATAAATCACTAGAGAATCATAGAAATGAATATGTTATTATTCTCTAATTATCCGCAACAATAATTTGAATAATAAAAATTAATAGCCAAATAGAAAGCAGCTTTAAACAAAACTATCTTAGCAAGGTTGTACTGTATGCAAATAATATAAAGATTTAACACGGTGCTAATATGATAATCGATTTAACCAATATTGAAACTAATTTTGATAATTTTTCGCAACTTTCCCAAACATAACATTATTACCCAAGATTATGCAAGTATACTTGGCTATTCGCCAAAGAAAAGTTTTTGTGGCTCTCGCAAACCTCTGAGAATCTTTAGTTATTTAAAGACATCTGCCGACATCTCCAAACGAATTAATTAACTGAACTGTTCTAGAAACTATAATCTCCTTCTTAATATTGGAGATATTTAATCTGAATAATTAGTGGTATAATTTATGCATATATATATTAAAATAATAAAATAAAAAATATTAAATATTAAAATATTAAAATCTTCAATATTAACAATCAGCGAGATAATGGCAAAGAGAGAAGCTAAAGAAAACGTTGCTTTGGAGATTCCGACTTTTTCGCGCTATCACCATAATGAAATTCGGAAGACCGGCTTTCCTGTGCCATTGTCATTTGGGGTAACTCGACGTAAACTGTAGCTTCGAAATTAACGTCTTCGTAAATTACACTGTTTACGATCTTTTAGGCGGATATTTATCCCCGTGTCGACTCCGAAAGGCCATGCCCCGCGCCGCCGCGGCGTGGGCGTCACGACGTAACGTTATTTAAATCGTCGCCACGCCGACTAATCAACTTGTTAACTTCGTTGGGCACCCTCCGCGCGGAATGTTGCGTAATCTATCATAATACCCCCGCGTCTGGCCGGAATATAAACTTTTCGGCCATACATCACTCCCGGTTATTAACGTTTCGCGCTGCAAGCGACGTTGTGGCGCGCGATATTTGTTTCCCTTGACCGGAAGTACGAGCTCTGTCGCAACAGTTCATTTAATCGGCAAAGATTGCGCCGGCGGTGTATTATCGCGAGAAATATTTCCGCGGGCAGTCGAAATAACAAATTACTTTTTAAATTGTGCACTTTATTAAAATTTCATTAAAATGGAAAACCAATTTAACAGCGCGGAGCCGGCATGTTTTCTTCGCGAACGAAAGGAACGCAAACAAGATGTCTCGCTTTCGCACGAAATCGAAACAAACAAAATATTTTTCGATTTCCCTCTCCTGTCGAGAGCAAATATTGATCATCCGGGAATCTTTTCGATGATATGAAGTTACTTCGTTGACCCACACGTCGAAAATTTTCCAGCCCGACCGCATTGTCCTTCCGGCACGTACAAATCCATCAGGATCTCAAAATCCCGGGCAATATACAGGCTTAAAACGCGATATACAGATGGAAACGAAGGAAGCGATATCGTTCCCTGTCATTGTCGTCGTTGCCATATCGGCGTTCCAATTAAGCTGCACCATTTATCTCGCATATCTATTTCCGTAAACGTGGTCAGATAACGTCGAATGCCGACTGTCGATCCGTCAGTTCAGTAATGTACATTGGACGCGTTGATGATTATGCATTCAGCGGATTTCCACGCGGACAGAATGACAAAATCTGCTGACTTTTTGCATTGTTTTTTCAAAAAGCTCGATTCTCCGAACTATTTTCAAAATTCATTATTTTAATACCACAATAAAAATTCAGACGAGAATGAAAACTCATTGTTTGATAATCATCGACCGACGCTTCCTTTTCGAGAACTTGTGGAATACTAAACTGCAACGCGTATTGTAATATCTCTAGCACTTGCTTAATTACAAATGCCCAAGGTACCAGCTTACGAACTAAGCCCACGCCGCGGGCTTCGTACTTCGCGCTTCTGCGGGATTATTGCGAGCGTGCGCGGATAAAGCGAGTGGTATCCGATATGAATCACGAACGTGTTAAAATCGCAGTAATTACGCAAACACGAATATAAGATGTCCAGATGCTATCACGAGACTTCTCGTGGCTGTTAGATAGACCGCTGGAACGCGTGCGTGACTCTCGCGATGTTTAACAGAAGAAAATCTGACCCTGAAGTGCGATAATCTCTATTGTAATGAATAATGCTGTCTCGGGATTTTATTCTAAATTGTTGTATAACTTGAATGAGAACATACATATAATCATTCAAGTAAGCTTTTATATAATAGATATAATAAATGCGTATCTAACATCGCTTCTATATCGACGAACTAATTAAAAAAAATTATTTGATTAAAAGAATAATTAATAATTAATTAAATTATAAATTAATAAGAATAATAAAGAATAATTAAATTTAAAGAATAGTTAAATAATAATTTTGTTAAGTTTTACAAAATCGCAAATTAATAATAAGATAAAAAAATAAGCCTTCGTATTAGAAAACTGAATAAATAATATCGATGGAATCGTTAAAACTCGAGTAATATTCGATATTGTTACCTTGATAATGTTTGTAAAATTATTCAGCTTGCATAGTTTTTCTCGAGCAAGTAATAAGGCTCTTTCCTGTTCGAGAATTCTTGACCAAAAAGAAAAGAGGAACAGAGGTAAAACGCAAATAAGTAAGTCTGACAAGAGCAAAGAGCCATCGAAGTTTCACGGTCCGCGCATCTCAATATCATATTGAATATTCTCTCGAGATACATTTCCCGAATTAACTGTATCACTCTCTGTCTTATAAATACAAATAACAAATTGTCCTCTATTCCGAGTTCTTGACTGACATGAAACGATGGATTGCAAATGAGAATGCAAATAGCTTTCGACAATACCTTCGTATATCATCGAAATGATTTCGATACTTGACATATAACAGCCTAATAATTTTCTGAGATATTTTATTCTACTATTTACGGCAGAGTAATTGTGTCAGATCTTCCTTTGAATCGCCAAATTGTCATTCCTTAAAAAAATTATATTTCGTAATTCTAATATAATCTTTCGAAAAAAATCGATATAAAGACGCAAATAGAAAGAGTGATGTTTCTCTATTTGTTATCACTCATTGTTATATTTCCACTTATTATTTTTTCGTAATGACAAATATTATTTACTCTTAAATAATTTTCTGAGATACTTTATTCTATTTACAGCAGAGTAATTGTGTCAGATCTTCCTTTGAATCGCCAAAGTCCGGCGAAGGCGACTAACACTCGTCTTCCGTTCAGAGCCCTTGACCGAAAGGAAGCAAGGGAGGATGACCTACTTCTTCTATGTTAAGTGGCCCGCGCGATCGACAGACGCGCCCGTATTTCCCGAGGAAATTCTTGGCGAACAAACTCGCGATCGCGTCAAGCTTGTCGACTCTAAGGAAAACGTACAAAACGAGGCGACGGCGGCGGTCTACAGGCAGATATACAGGCGAACGGGAGACAAGACACCACGGCGATCCAATACAAAAGGGTGACGGGGTTGGAAGGGGGCAAGAAGAGCAAGAAGTTTCCTTGCTCGCTTTTGAGGTTGGCGGGTTGCGAATAACGTGACAACCGATATCGAACTACAGCTCTTTTCTTAGAGGCATCTCGCGAGTGTCTCCCGTGTACCGTACGTTTACAGCGCTGGCCAGTGTCTCGAATACAGTGGTCGATGTAAATATTTGAAATACCTACAAGATACCGCTTTCTTTAAACATCGGAATAAAATTTTTCAAGATATATTTAGATATTTTTGTAGCCCTCAACAATATTTTTAATCTTTTTACATTTCTCCGAATGCCCTTTACCACGATGAATTTTAGAATCGCGATGTTTTTTTTAGGAAGAAAATATTTATGCGCGTGTACATTTCGATTATTACTTTATACATTTAAACTCGGGATATTTTTTCGTGTAACATACATCGGTTAGATAAATGTTCAAATAACTGCATTATTCAGATATATAGGTCGAATAAGATCGATTGCGAAGATCAAATCGTGGTAATATTCAAATATCCGAATAGAGAATTTGAAATCACTTTACAGCCATAACAAGCGCATTGGCGTATGTGGAATGAGCGATAGCAGAACGGAGCGCGTCTCTAAATTGGCTGTGCTCGGTTATCAGTAAATTAGCATTTTGCGAGGAATTATCGATAAACTCGACCACTCGATATGAGACAAGCCACGAACTCGGCGTCCAATTAGTGTGCTACCAAAAATGATTGGTGCATGATTTGTTGATCCCCGATGGGAATTCACTACGAGTTAACACGGTCGGGCGACTTGTTATTCGACTGCAATTACGAGACGATACAAAGATCACGTAAGAATAGATTGGGCTAAAATACGTATTTTGGATTATACAATTCCTCATAAAATTAATAGCATGAGGAGACTCGACTGCAGAAAATATCGTTTTAAAAATTACTTTAACGAAAGATCCATCTGACAAAGACACAAAATAACAGTTTTATAATTAAGAGAAATTGAATATAGGTTTTTAAAATAAAATCTATTTTTTCTTCTATTTTTTAGATTATTTAATAAGATAGATATGATATCACTAATTAGAATAAACGCGTTTTAGACAAAAAGTAGCCCGAATAAAATATTTCCGCGATCGGGGAATCCTGAGGAATTTTACTTGTAATCCTCCGCAAGAAAAATTCATTCGCTTGATCTACGAATAGCAGACACTGCCAGATGGTTTAACTGTCGGTTCGCGCCGTATTCCGAAAGAAATACGCGTCGATAGTACGTACCGGGCTGCTCGCGCACACGTGTACGTAAGATTTACGCGTATTCAGAGTTGAACGGCCCCGAGGGGAAGAGCTCGTCCATTTTCTCGACGGCCTCGACTCACCTGAAACAGAAAGATAACGCCGCAGAATTAATTATGTGGCCTGGCACTAGCGAGGGCGGCTGTTATCGCCGGATTACCAATTTATTCGCAATCAATTACAGCGACTTATCGTGAATGTGATTGACGGTCGTGTTCGTTCCTCCAAAAAAACCGCGAACCTCTGACTAAGATCAAATAATTGCAATTTCTAAATTTTACATTTTTATAAAAACAAGATTGATGTGATCGGCGGGTATAGATATATTAATCATTTTTATTAACAATGCGAAAATTTTCACACATTTTTATCGCACGTTACTTAGTGAAAAGCTTTTATCTCCGATTAGTCCCGATTATATTAATATGAAATATATCGACCAAAATATATATTATAAATTTTTATAAAATTTTAAAAGATATCAAAACTTGTATCACAATGACGCATCAAATTCGCAGATCGCTTAATATAAATTTCGTCCAAAAATATTTCGCGTAAATAATTTCCCGTAAAAGCATTAACCGCCGCTTCGCTTATTGTCGTAGTAATGTTCTCGTTGCGAGTACATAGAAATACGCGATTGCGGAGTACGATCGATACTGGAACGGAGAGCCTTGTAACGCGCATCTGTATTGAAACGTCGAATGAATTTTTCATCGTGCGCGCGATGTAATAAATATCCACTCAATAACGATGAATACACTCTCCTCGCGGCGTGAACGCGAATGGATTGTCCCGACCTGCCGGAGGAGGCATTACATTTGCGTCCCACGTTACGAGGCGCAGTAATACGGGGGAGGGGAGGGGTGTAAGCGCGGTAATACATAATTACGGCACGCGGCAAATATATCATTATGTTCTACAAATCCAAACGCCGCCGCTAGCAGAAAGCGTGGATATTAATCGCGAAGCGGCGCGGCGCGGTGGCTTTGCCGCGTGGCTGATCGTTAATATTGGCCGCACATGCACCGGTGCACGCGCGTATTCTGTGTACGGACTCGTGACAAACATAAATATGTCCATAAAGTCAGCTATAATGATGTCGCGTTATAGCGGGCGGTCCCCCGGAGATATTGGACAAATTCGACAGGAGACGCGCGCGAGTCGCGCGATGACTTTCGTGCAACGTCAGCTTGCCCGGTGATGAGCAGGAATCCATATTTCGGCACGCCGCGGCGGCCGTATTAATGTCCCGCTCTCGTCACGGTTTGCGGAAAATTTGTACGAACACGGCGACGCGGTATAATAAATTTATGCATCGTATCCGTGTGCGCGCCCGTTTATTACCTGCGCTCATATTTTCGCGCGTATGCCTGTTACCCGGACAGATTTGCGCAGGTCAAGCCTTTCGCAGCATCGCGACATGCCGATTAACGGACGTCGTGTCTATTATATTTCACCCGCGTCGACTATGCCACTCACTTCAAACGCAAACGAGAATGTATTCCTGTATTTTTCTTAATCTTTTCACGTCAGCAACTTTATATTAAAGTCACACGGTTCGCTTTTGATTTGCAAAGAGAGATATCGAAAATTTCTTTTCATGATTATTAATTACCTTTCGTCGCATAAAAATATATTTATAGATATGTAACAATGAATTTTGAATGATGTTTTCAAACCTTTTTTTGAAATTATATTAAACGATTAATAAGAACAATGCTAATCTAAAGATAGATTAGTTGTAAAATGCAAGAAATCAATTTCAGATTTTTAAAGGAGTATTATTACATTTCCACTTTACTAATTTAATTTCGAAATACTATGTATATATCGGTATAAGAAATTAGTTAAAAGTTGATCGTTATGTTAAATGTCCCGATATTAACTTTATAAAAAAAAAGAGTAATTTACAAAATGCCAATTCAGTATTAATACTGGTGGAAGGAGAAGAGTATCTGATAACCTCTGTTTCCATTACAATTAGTTCACACAATAACACTTGTCATTATATTTCGGCACGTTTCGAACGTGATCATCGTCGAGAAGTAGGATATCGTCGGCGGACATTTAATTTATTCAGAGCCATTAAAAGGTAGCCGGATATTTACGAGCGGTGATTATCGGAAACAATCGCCGCCACTCCGACGTACCGCGCGAGCGACTATAAAATCATTATTTTGCTATAATACGTTACATCCAATTCAAATTATCGCCAGAATTACTATCCGTTATTGCCGCCGTACGGTCGTTAATTACTATTCGAGAACAATAATTTGTACGCGTCCGTGAATAAAACGGGATATTACAGAAATTGTAATAATAATCGATGGTCGCATGGGTGACCGGTTTCGCAAGCGGAAAATTTAACGTGTCGTACAAAATACCAATATAAATATATACATATACCCACGAAAGAACAATTATCGACATCAATGAGCATGTCTTAAGTGTTGAAAGGCTGAAATCTTTTGTCGACAAATCGCGTTTGCATATAATATACGTTTTCCGACAAATTAAATAAATTTACCGCATATTTTTTTCACACGCATACATCGCGTGCATGTGCATAAAGAGACGTAAAGCCTCTAATATAATCATATATACGTTAAATGTAAAGAAGATCGAGATGATTCGAGCATAATCTTAATATTATATCATGCAGAGTTTCGGAAAATCAATTATTAAAGCTAAGACAGTAACGCGGACTTAAATGCTCTTGAAAGCGCTTAAGGCGTCAACAACTATACATCTTGTTTCGAGCATCGCGAGTTGGCGAAACAATTACGATAATGTCATCCTACAATAATGCAATTTCGGCTCAAAACGGTAAGACGCGCTTGACGGGGATTCGTTAGGCGCAATAACATTAATAGTGACAAGCATAAAATGTCAGGCTGTAAAACTTTATGGTATATCGAATGCAGCATGTCAAAAATAGTTCACGTAAGTATGCTAATATAACTATCTCGAATTATGTACTTTACGTCTGACCAACGTCAGTTAATCAAGTTGACTCTGATCGACTGCACGAATTTGTGCTAATTCTTTATCTTGTTCTAAATCTTAAAAAAAAAGTTTTAAATTTTGTTCACATAAATTTATAATTTGCTCTCTAATAATATTAAATATAATAAGAGTTCCCAATCTTTTTATTATATTAGAAATAAAATACTACTCTTTTTGGCATATTTGATTGCATTACATATATTAAATTATAATATAGAACTTTACCGATGTATTAACTTTTGGGTGATATATTTTACATATATGCTGTAACTTTATTAAAAATTTTATTTAAAAGTATTTTGATCAAAAGGAATAAATTTGTTTGAATCTTAATATCAATAATAAGCACAGGTTGGGGAAAAGATGATAGCTTGAAGCACAGCATTGCGCGAATAATATGAATCGCGTAAACGGGAACTTGTTTCTATTTCTATTTGCTTCTGCGATCGCAACCGAACGACAACGGCGCACGGTCACGAAAAGATCCGTCAACTGTCAGAGGCGTTGGTTGGTCGATCGCGGATGCATGTCACACGCGGTCGAGCACCACGCGATGCAAATGCACATATGCCCGCGCACTGCATCGTGTACTTGTATAGCCTGCAGCACGAAAAGCCACGGGCGATATCGTTTTCCCGCGCGCTTTCAAGCACGTGGCGAGAATAGTGCAAACAAGCAGGTGGCACGAAGGAAACTGTATCGCGCAAAATAATACGGCATTACAGTTGTCTCTCGCTGAAATAATTCAATATTGACTTTTATTTACCATTTTGTCAAGCACATTCTTTTCACGAAATTCGTTATTACCAACTTTAACCAAATTTATAATCTTACTTTAAAAGAACTTTTAAACAGCAGTTTATAGTATTTAGAAGTTATTTAGTACTATAAATATTAGTTTTAAAAGAAACTTAGCATTAAAATTTTACTTTTAAGCCAACTTTAAAACTTCCAAGTTACAATATATTAAAGGAATTACTAACAACAACTACTTGTATTATTTATTTACTCTATAAAAAAATCTTTTTATGTTGAACCCATTTTTGTTAAATGTTTGGGAAATAGATTGTTTAGTTGCAATATATTCTGTTTCTGGAAATAGTAGCGTGGCCAATACGGGCTTGAAAAATGAGTACACTCCGAGAGAGAAAAGTTTTCGAACACACATTTCTACAAATATAGAGTAAAGGCACTCTCCCTATGGTGTAAGTAAGTTCGTAATAAATTTTTCTTTAGTCGCCATTGCAGTTGTTTTTTGTAAAAAATAGTTGAGATTACAGTGTCTTTTTCACGCAAATTTATAAGTATCACCAAATTTGTAGTATCATAAGATTAAAATATTATTTGATAGATAAAAAGATTTTTGTTACTTAAACTATTATTATCACGGTAAACTTGTCGTCCTACTCTTTATTCTTTCATATATAATGTAACAATGTCTAAATAATATTAAAAAGCAATTTTAGATAAAAAATTTTCGATATATTTTATATAAAAGCCGTTAAATTGAAAATTCCTACGTGAAAAGAAATACTACATAAAAGGAAACGAACACATTCTATGTCAAAGCTGACAGATAGGCTTTCAAAGCTTTCTGCCTCTTTTTATCTCTCTAAAGAAAAGAATGCTACAAAAAAATACCTTGCACAATAGAAATTATTTATAGCGTAGTGATATATCTTAATCTAAGAACAATCCATTGAACTGTAAATAAAATTATTGTAATATTTTAATGATACTAATATTATACATACATACATATATGCATATAAAAAAAATAGACAAATTACGGCACTTTCGATTGTTGCAAAGTACATAATTATTTTTTTTAATATAAATATTTTCAAGACACAGGAATTGCCAAATTGTTAGTCCAACGTTGTTAAAACTAACGTTCAACTTTTTAGTATAGTCCTTTGTACAGAGCATCAGTTTTAACAATGCCGTACTGCAGATGGTATAGAGTCTTTTATATAAAAAGCGTCCAATTACTGCTACACCGAAAGAGCTTCTCTGCGATTTTTTCGCAGATAGTGAACCCCCTTCTCACTCTCTCGAAACACTTTTGTTCGGAAAAAAAGAAGGTCGATTCTGGCGCACCTTCACGCGAGCTTCCGCGTGTCTAATTACCGCATGCAAATTAACGAGGGATTCAATGGTAAAGTACCAAGCGACGTACGACGGCGGAAAAATAGACTGAAGATGTACGTCGAAAACGAAACCGCAATTATAAGCATTATATTCACTGTTATTAGAGAAACGTAAACGATAAGATTTTGCATTCAGACTCATTACGTGCAATATTAATTCACCCGTAGAAGCAGATCTACAGAGAAATCGTTAACGGACTGGAATTCGCACATTAATTTTGCTCAAAAATATTTGTCAATTTTTTAAAATTATATTGGATAATTCGCAAAACATTAATTTTTCTTGTATTTCATTTTGCAATATTATTTGGAAAAACGAGTAGATCAGAAATATAAGAATATATAAATATATAAATATATAAGAAATATAAAAATATATAGAGATTTTTATCTTTATCTTAAAAAAGTTGTACCTTACATTTCCATCATTGTATTTGTCAAATAAGCTAATATTTAATTTAATAGTTTACAAATAACTATTAAGAAATAAATTATCGACTAAAAAAGATTTTTTTGCAAAATAGAAGATATATTTTCTCCAATGTCTTTTACTTATGTGTTCTTGCTGGAACTTGTGAAAGTTATTAGCTTCAGCTCTCGAAACGCGACCATTCGCATTTGCTCAACCATTCGTGAAATGAGGTAATGGGAGAAGAAAGAAATATTTGCGAATGCGAGAATGGCACCGGCAGACGAACAATCGAACGAAGAAAAAATCGAAAAAGGAGGGAAATAAACGGCTAGGGTAGGTAAAACGGGGGCGTAAAGAGCTGACGCATTAAGGCTAACGAATCGAAAGCACGCACCGGGGAATCGTAAGAACGAAGGGGGAACGAGATAAGAGCCGCCGGACGTAGGTAGTTTATGACACTTTTCTTGAAAAGGTAAAGACGCCGCTTAATGTGCCTGCCTGGTCGCGTGCGAAGTGTATCGCCCCATAATTTCATGATAATGGGAAAATTAGACGAGTCAATTTCATGGTGAATCAATTGTTATTGAAACTGAAACGCGAAAAAGACTATTCTAATCTGATACCGACATGAATGAAAAACTAACATTATACTTTATAAAAAATTTAATTTTATAAAACATTTATTAATATTGTAAAGAGAAAAACAATCAAGTGTTGTAAATAACAATCGCAGCAAATTGTTTGAAACCGCAAAAGGTTGGACATTTCGACAATCCATTTCAGTTCTATTAGGATTAATCAATAATTTAAAAGTCAAACGGCAATTTATTCAATGAAAATTGAACTAATTAAATTGATTTATTTGATTTTGAAATTGTTAAAAACATTCAATTGTTGCAATACTGTTGCAGCGACTGTAAGTTATTTAGATGAAATATGCAATTTATTTACATAAAACGGTAGTAAATAATATCTTGACAATCTAATACATCAAAAATGTAATGAAATAAAAAATATTCAATAAATTTATTGAATTGAAATAATTAAAAATACTGCCCTTTGTCTTGTGTGATTAAATAAGCTTTGTACAACATTTTCAATATTATTTAAACAATATTATTATAAAAGCAATATTTATGCCATGATACATGACGTAAAAGTAATATTAATAAACATTTCGCTATTAAATTAATTTCACAAATTTTACGCAAATTTTATGCTGTTGTCGGCTGTTTTTTCGCTCACTGAGCTATAAGAAAATCAAACTGACATTCTGACAAATGACTAGTATTAACTTTTGTTATGCAGCAAAGTTCTTCAAAAATTTTCCCATATAAAACACAACATTAATTCTCAAGATTCTACATCTTGGAAACTTATTTAGTCATGGTAACATTCTATTGGGATGATTCATAAATGAATTCCCCGCATAATTACTGAATCACTTCTTCTGAGAAACCAATATTGCCCATGGTATCTCATTATTTTATCTACTACAAGTAATATATCATTTACAAATCAATACTTATACTGTTATAATATTTTTTAAATATAAAAATTCAGTTTATTAAGTAAAACAGAGAGAGAGAGAGAGAGAGAGAGAGAAAGAAAAAAACATGTTTTAATCAATTCAATATTTTCTCTAAAAACATCTATTAATTTATAATCAATAAATAAAATTTAAATATATAGAAAAAGTATAAAAAAGAAAATCATTTTAAACTATCGAATTTTTTTGACAGCGATTATTAAAAAGCAGTTTGCTGCTAAATGCATTGAGAACAGGCTATTAATATTCGCTTTCTTAACACGTATAAAAACTAGAGAAAAGTGAGTTTACTTTTATCAACGAGTAATTATGCTAGCAAAGTTTTCTTACACTCTAGTACAATCGTATAAAAACTATATCCGTTTAATATGTTGCTTCCATGTTCTTTTCATTACTGTACTTTCATTAGTTAAACTTGTAATGAGAATCAGTTATTTTCGAGTCGTTATTAACGCAACTTGCACACGGTCAAAACGAACGAAGGGAAATTAACAATATGGCTAAAATCTTGAAACACAAAGAAACCAGAATGAGTATCACACGGGTTGAATCGCTTCAATGATACTCGGGAAAGTAGTTTCATCGGATAAGGCAACAACGTGGACACAAAAGATTCTAATAGCGAAAAGATGGCGCGATACGAGGAGGACAAGGCACTTGGTAACATCGGCCTTAGTTTCCGTAAATTTTGCCCGCACGAGTAATTAGTTTCATCAACGTCATCGCTCGAATGTCGCTTTTGGGTATGAGTGATGTCACGCCCAGATACCGACGCATATCGAAGCATCAAGCGCCATTAAGAAGTTCGTCAGAAACTACATCAATCTTGAATCATCGATCACACGGGTTCATCAAGGAATAACTAGCGAGAACGTGTCTCTTGATAAAGACGCTAATTGCGGTGAAAACGTGATTTTATTTGTGCACCGTTTTATGTCGAAAATGGAACACTAAAAGTCAATTTTTTTTTAAATTTTTTATTTTCTAAAGCTATTTAATTTTATTTTAAAAGAGGTTCTATCAAAGATACTTGATTTAATTTCTAATAATTTCTAATTGAATAAATAACAAATTCTCGATAATAATAATTAACAAGTAAAAAGGGGCTTTTGAGACTTCAAAGCGATTGTTGGTGCGTAAGTTAACTTTATATCGATCTTTAATAACTAATAAAATACATTATAAATCGGACGTTTTGTCTCCGCTTTGAATCATCTTCAGCGAAGCAGTAATAATCAAATTTAAAAAAATTTATTTTTATAATTATGTATTTCAGTTATTAAAGATCGATACAACATTAACTTGCGCACCGTCATTATAAAAAATTGCGTTTATTTAATAATTAATGATCGTAAATATATATACATATATAGCACTATGAACGTATCCCTATTTACCGCGCTATCCTATCGCTCTTCCGATTGATCAGTCGGACCACTCAATTATGTCCTGTCATCGTACGTCATTCACGAAAATTTAGAAGCGCCCAATCGAACGGTCTACTTCCAACAGTCCGACGCTCGATAATGACGGGCATATCGTTCAATTAGAGCCAAGCCCGGATTATCTTGCGAAATTCGTAACTAGATTACCGCCGCGCGTTACCGAACCATGAATGCGTAATAAAACCTTTCGCATCGCGACACCCCTCGGTAGAATATCCGTGTCCATCCAATCCGTGATCCGTTTTGCGAAAACACCCCGGCGAAATTACATGGACATACGAAATTCACACGCGAGCGCAATCCGCGCCTGCGAGCTTATTCTGACTTATTAACATACGCATTATAGCAACAAACATATCAAAGGCCTCGTAATACGTACTTTGTAAATTCATTATGCATATCTTCATAATCGAGAGAATATCTATTGGTTTGATTATTGAATCGAGTTGAGCTTTCAAACTTAATTTCTAATTTTCTAACTTGGGCGATATTTTCATTCTAATTTACATTATCCGTCTCTTTTTAATTGCCATGCACTCAGGCACAAAAAAATATCGCCCATGTCCCATAAAATATTAAATTAATCAACGCGAACGGATAGACGAAAAGTTCGCATCTCGTTAATGGAGTGATGAATTAAACAGAATAGGTTTTTGTGAGCCGCGCGGAAAGCTTCCTTTTCCAATTTCGTGACGAACGTACTGTAAACGTACGCGACGATACATCGATTTCGCACCGAAAAACTCTCGACTAAACTGTCAGTGAAGTGAGTTGAGTCGTAACTTTCTTTAACGTCCCGAGGCTTTCTACGGCGAAGCGATGGACATGTCGATCCTTCCACATTCCGTATTACGCCAGTCGACGTGCTGCTACGTGGCAGTTCCGATCTACGTGGATATCGCGTAATCGTCGGCCAAGGCTCGATCGAACTTCGTGTTCATCGCGAACGAGGATAAAACCTTGGGACTCGGCTGTCGGACTTTTCTCTCCCGCGCAGAAATGCGTATCTCGGGAATAAATCGGGTGGACAGGACGATAAAAGTGCAGACGCAATATTCGAAGTTTCAAACTAAGAAGTTTACGGATTTATGCAAAATATAATATTGGCATTTTGAGAGAAAGAGATTTAACAAGTTTGCAAATTTAAAGAATTATAAATTATATGTAGAAATAAAATCGGAAATACAAAAAATTAATAAATGAATCTCGCGTAAATTTTTAAATATAAAAATAAAATAACTGCCGTAAAATTATTAACTAAAATAAAATGGCAAAGAACGGATATTACGATAATTATCATTGGAGAATCATTGCAGATTAATTATTCAGCAAGAGTACTTTTTGTTTTGAAAAACACTGGCGTGACTCTGGTCTCTCGCTATTCCATAATGAACAATCGCGACCGCAGAACGTTGGTGTGCAGTTTTTTTTGGGAAATTTCACGTTTAGATCGCGCGTATGCGATAGTGCATCGTGACAGTGCATTTCGAACTGCGTGTCGAAGCTGCGTTGCGATCGCAAAGTAAACGACCGAAAAATTTAATTTAAAAAATACCTCGCAACGGAACCGCCCGGATATCGCCATGCACAAAATACGCCGTAATTTATAGTTGAAAAAAAAAATACGGTATACGTCGCTTGTCCGAAAAGCCGACAGATGCGCACGCGAACACATACATATGTATATATCTATATACATATATGTATATACATATATCTCATTGTTTAGTAATTCTAAAAAACACTACCAGCCGCTGACGTATCGACTCCATATGCTCGCAGTCATGTATTTTCCACGCCTAGAATATTTGGCGGTGGTGGTTTATGCAAAAATTATGAAATTGACAGCAAAACGCAATCAGTATAATAAAACCAGTGAGAAGGGCGACATGTGACATTTTGGCCGAAATTGAGTTAATAATAGATATTTGTTCTAGATATACATAGGCGTATCTTTCATCTTTCTTTTTTTATGAAAATTTAGAGAGGCTCTTCTTCAGAACAAAGTAACATAAAATCCACTGAAAAATTCATATCGCTTATATTAAAACAGATTTTTTATTCTTCTTAAATATATCCTTTTGTCACGTGTATCCTTCTTTCCGTTCTAATAATCGATTCAATTGATCGTCACCGGATCCGTCCTCGTCGCAGCGTGCTCCACAAAAGTGAAATGAAATGCAATAAATTAGCATCCTCCGTGTTTTGCTCCCGATACGACAAGTTGTAGTGTCGAGTCGCGCCAACAAGCACCATGCTAAAGAAATCACTCTGTGACTGCGCTGCTGGGAATGCCTCGCCATCAAATATTTGATACAATCAGGCGTGTGCAAATACGAGGAATGCATGGCCGAAAAAAGCGTCTGTAACGTAACGAAAAAATTCCGATCGAGTCAGACTTTTGACCAAATTTCGCACGAAATACCTTAGTCGAGCAAATAACGACGACGTATTTATACAGATGACGTTACCGAGCAACGTTAACGTTATCGGAAACCGTTCGCCGTTTTCTTCAAAATTACGAAGTGAGAAAAGATTTGTTTACGACGAAAACAATTGAACTGTGGCACAAGAGCAATGACTATTAAACTGATGAGGAAACCATGCTCTTTTACGCTAACAAAATTATATCAAACATTACAACATTTTGTAATTAATTATAGTAACAAATGTTACTGATATTATTTCGTTAAATACTTTGAATAATATAATATCTACATTTTTTTATAAAATAATAACACAATAACATAAATTTAACATTGTATAAAACAATGTAACTAATTAAATCGCATTATATTATTCAATTTTAATGAATAAGAATGTTTAGACACAATGCTTGATATGGGAATCGATGCACTGCGCCCATTAATGGATTATGCTATGCAGTAAATCATTAATATTATGATCTCTGTATAATACAGAGATTAATGTAGCCTTCAAAATTGTACACATTGCCGCGTGATTATGTAATGTCACTAGAATTTACTTTGTCAATTATTGCATATTCTAACAGTCATATTAAAATATTTGTGTTATAGTTGCAATTTCAAATTGATATTTCTTTAATAAGAATGAATGAAAAAGAGAGAGAGAGAGCNTTTTAAAATAAATCAAAACCTCTAAGTTCTTCACTGAAAAAAAAATGTCAATTTTTCTCTCTTCGCCTAATAATGTATAATTCAAATAGTTTTCGTCATCCACTATACATATGTATACTAAATTAAATAAACTGAAACTGGATCGCTGGTTCATATTTCACTAGACAATACTCGGCTCTGTTATCATATACAATGAAAAACGAAAACTCGTTTTCACAACATATTTTATGCAAAATACAGTTAATTTTTAATTTTGCCAACACAGCGGATCGTATAATTTTTCGTAAACATGATTTTTTTTTTTAAATCAAACAGCCATTGATGAAATCCTTCAAAATATGAGTTTAAAAAAAATAGAAAATTACACGTATCAATTGTTTCAAAACGCTCCTCATTTTTTTCGATATTTTGATAAGTTATAATCATAACGCATTTGGAATTGACAATTTCTAATTTTCTCAAGATTATCTATAAAATTTCCTCCTAAAACAAACAATTCCATAGTTTTTTTTAGAAAACAAGAGATTCGTTTTTAATCTCTTATCCGTGAGTCAATTTGAGTGATCAATTAATATTCTTATAAACTAAATAACTATCCAGCGTGATATTTGCTCTCCAAATTTTCAAAAATTCTCGCCGAGAAATTCGGAATTCACGCCGACATTGTTCAAACGAATAAAAATATCGATGCCTTTTAAAAAGCGTCAAATACTGAATCGACACGTCACCGATGTCAGCCGAAAATTCCTTGCGAGAGACGACCACGCGTGGAATGGGGCGTGAAATTGAACAGCGTGACATCGCTCGTGCATTAGCGCGGGATGCGCGTTACGTGCGCGCGCGTAAAGCATTCTCCGCGTCTTGATGCGAACGGCCGGTGACGGCCCGCGGTGATCGCATAAATCGCAAAACGAGGCGATTCGTACGTGTCCCGCCGCGAATATGTCGGGACGCGCGCGGCCATCGGTCAAACCTCGAAGTACAGTATCCGCGCTAGATACATACGTATGCCCACATCGGCACAATAAATTGCCCTACGTACAGGGTGTCACGACACTGCCGGTTGCGTGTTTTAATGAGAGATACTGGCGACGGGGTGAAGAAGCGATCGGATCGCCGGCACTTTGGCAATTAAACGATGGTCCCCCGAATTCACAGAACTGATTGAAGATTAGGGAGTAATGGCGAATCCAAGCTTAAAGGGATAATTAGAAAAAGAGATAAAAAAAACTTTATTTTTCGTTTAATACTCAATGGGATTAACTTAAACCGGACTTTAATTTCGGTTTTACTCACGTCTAACGCGGAAAGTTGTAAAGTTAAGATGAATATAAGGAACCTCCATGAATGGACGTCTTTCTAACTGAAAGATGGGGAGGATTAAAATTTTTTAATCTTGCAACTTTTTGATCGTTTAAGCTCCGAAAATGCCGCATATTATGTTTAAACTGGCATTGCTCCCGATTCTAGAACACCCTGTACACGTACATAAATTTTAAGTCCTCGCGTATCCCTCCCCATTGCTCTATGTAGCGATGCAACGAGAACGAGACGCGAAAAGAGAACAAGAGGAATCGTCGAACACAACACACCTTCGCACCAAAGTGCATTCGTTGACGCAAACGCGTCGGCCTAAATGCACGATCGTAAAACAGACGTATTGCAACGTGCGTATATCTCCGCTCGTCGGGCGCGCTCGGTAAAATTACATAAATGTGAACGCAATTACCGCGCGTTCGTCAATCTTACGACGTAAACATCACAAAGAACGTGCGCTACAAAAAAATCGATAGAAAAATAATCAGGACAGACGTAATTAATAAAAATCTTAACAGTGTTTGATATAAATAAAATTTAAATTCTGTTTACTAGTGTATAAAATTATGTCGATTTTTTTCAATAACAAATTATATCACATTAGCTCAATCAAAGTAGATAAAAACATGTTAAATTATTTCTGTTTGTTACAACAACCAAATTTAATTATTTGCAATTTACACACAATTTAGTGTAATCTAATCTTCTTGAATTATTAAAGATTTAAATTTTACCACTACTTTAAATACTTTACCAATCGTATATCACAAAAATGACTTATTTGTCAAAATAATCTTGCTTATCAGCAATTCAGAGCTAGCTGTATTTTTGATTAAATCAATACGATGCACTATGAAAAAACTTCAAACATCGAGCATTTCGATAGGTTCCTCGTATGCGCGATTATTTTACAAAACGCCAAATACCGAACTTTTTTGACAGATCGCACCATTCTCGGCGCGAATCGTTTTACGACCGGTCCCCACGGTATCTCGGTCGAAAGTTAATAAAATATCAGCGAGAGGAGGAAACGGGGGGAGAGAAAAAAAAGGGTACGGCCAATCGCGCCGGCATGATATAACCGCCCCCGTCGTTTCGACCGCGAAAATGGTCCCAACCGCGCTCGCTGCTCTCCGCCGGATAAAACGAGCGTGGGCGAGTACTTTTCGAGCTAACTCGGCATTCGATGATTTACGACCTCGGAGGATCGAAACCCCCGCAGCCACCCTCCGCGCTCTCGGCCTGCGTTCTCGACCCCTCTTTCCACGGATCGCCGCCGACGATACCACGACAAACACGGCGGAATTCGAACCGCGATTGCGAATTTCGCCCGAGCTCATTACACTTACACCGACGCCCACAGACTCCCGCATCCGGAGTCACGCGTACACACAGCTCCATGCATGATTTCCCTCCATCCGTCCTCTCGATGTACCTCTACGTCGTTAGCCGCTGGCTAACTCCCACTCTCTTACGGCAAAATCATCGTACCGTATCGGTCCTCACTCTCATTTGGTTACGGTATTTTGTTTAGCCGTAGCATAACGGCGCGCGCGCGTATCGGTTTCTGGTTTTATTCAGCAAACGCGCGCGTAACGATATTCACTCGCGTCATTTCAATATTAATTCGCGTATCCGCTTCCGCTTCGATGAAAGGTCGCCGCCGCGCGCGAAATATCTCCGAAGTTGGAAATTATTTTGCTTTATTAAACGCGCGCGCATTCGGTGCCGCGCGCGCGGGTCGCTGCATCACGAATATTTACGAGCTTTATTAATAACATTAATTAAATAACATTCGGTATTATTTGCTACATTAATTTTCTCAATTCATTAAATCCGCAACGGGGCTTAATAATATGCAAACGTAATTTGTTTTAACGCGAAGTGGAAGCCGCGTCCGGAACTCGCGTGTATTCGGAATTTCGTCGCTTAAACAGCTATAACTTTATATTTGCTACGTTGAATTTGTAATGCACACCTAGTTTGCATTATAAATGTTCGGGGCAAAAATACTGCTTTCTCTGAACTGTAACATGACCCCGGTAAAATTGTATTGTCCTTCTACGGCTTTCAAACGCAATTTAAATGAAACGTTAAAAGGATTAGCATCCAATTAATCAATTCGTATCAATCTGGTACGGATTAAATTTAAATTCCATTTAGATAAGTAGACAATAATATTAAATTGTATACATATTTGGAGATGAATTTAATAAATTTTCAAATTTCAAAAGAAAAGTTGTCAGGATTGTCAGGAGATGGAGAAAACCAATTCATTAATACGAATAACCATAAAGAAAATGAAAGAAAGGAAATAATAAATCTTTGTTTGTTGAGTAATCCTCTCGTTCTCATTTACGTCAATCTACTAGACTTGCCGTTCCGCAAACGTCGTATAAATCCAGCGAATGCCAAGTACGAAAGCGTCACGAAAAGCTCGATAGTTCGACAGAGGCGTAGCTATCGTAAAAGTAGATAAAAACGTAGAAGTTTATAAATCTTTCTCCTTTTTCCCAATAGAAGAAAAAATTAGAAAAAAATACATTCTTACGTCAGAATTCCAGCTTGATGTTAAGCATCATTATTAAAATGAATTTTAATTTGCTTATTCTGATATTAGCAAAATTACTTTGAAGAAATTTGTAATTTATTTGACGTCATCTAAACTACACAATAAAGCATTAAAATTATAAAAAGTAGTTCATCAAATCAATACAATTTATCAATACAAAGTTATATCAACGTTTAATATTAATAAAACGGAATTGTAAGAAAAACCGGAATTATCAATGAACCCTGCATAAGCGCGTTTCAATTACGCCACTGCGCGTTGATTGCAAGAAGATCTACATCTGTCCCCTTCGCCGTTAGTAAATTTCAATTAAATCCGAGCTTTATTTTGCCCTCGCGCGCGAATTTACTGTCGTAAATTTACTACGGATCCCTTTTACCTCGCGCTTCACACGACGGACACGAACCGAGACGATGCAAAGAGGTTGGCAGAGGGTCGGACCAGACGATCGTGTCGAGTATTGAGACTGACGCCGAACAATTCGCTCGAGAGAACAATGCATTAGCTCGCCTCATTAACGAATTGTAACGTGCCAATTAACAGACAGAATTTGCAGTCCCGTTCAGGATCCCGTTTTTCTTCTCATACCGTAATCCGTCTTTTATCTTTGCATTGGTACCAATCAATTAATATTCTGCCGCTATCTATCCAACTCGAGCTAAATTAAAGTGTAAATTAAATGGACTGCGTGCAAGATTCATAACTTTTTATCAATGGCATTTTGCCTCGCAGAGACATATGCATATTCTCAAAAAAAAAAAAAAAAAGGAAAACAGGAGAAAAGATATTATCGATACTAAAATTTCTCTGTCATATTTTGTTGTCATATACAAAGAGAGATAAAGAGATAGAAATGAAATAATCAATAAGATGTAAATCTAAAAAAAAAACTATTGGAAAAGTTGGATAGCTGAATTTTAAAGCGCAATCATTAATATTTTGTTTTAATAAATGCTTACAATGGCACGGTTATTTCACAAATAATTGACGGCTTTACCGTCGTACAAAATGGAACAAAAAAAAATCTCTGAGCGAGCAAGCAGTGGAACTCTTCCGCGTGCGACGTACCGTGTTTTACGAGAAACTCGTTCGGATTACGAGCTTACGGAAGTGCGTGGCGCCAATAATCTCCACTTTGTGGGGAAAAAACGAGTCTCGCCCGTGACGGTATCGAGTGGAGTCCAAATTCGCGAAAGCGCGTGCCGATAAAACGTGATATATATATATATGTAACAATCCCATTTAACTGCAATAAGATTGGACATCGCTTCAGGAACAGAACGCGATAAAATATAATATTCTATATTCCTTTATCAAACGATGATTAAATTAATTTGGCTTTATGTTGAAATGACCAATACGAAAATTCGGGTGGATTAGATCACACGTGGAATGCGCTGTAATTTATTCAGCCAAAATTTTATGCTAACCAACTTTTAGATTCAAGCCACGGTATTATATTCCCGGCTCAGTATGTCAATATAACGGTAGCGTTATATTACGCGTGTACAAAAGACTTGACTCAAAGAACACGTGATCTGTATCGAACACGAGAGATTCCCGGAGCTCGTTTATCTTAAAAATGCCGAGATTAAAATTCTTACGACACGAACCACAGTCTTCGCGGCGCACGAGAGCGAGTTCTTTACTGTTTGTTCGCTCGTTCAGCCCTTCGTTCTTTCGTTCCCTCGTTCATTCGTTCATTGGCTCGTTCGTTCGTTGATTCGTTGGTTCGTTCATTCGTTCGTTCGTTCGTTGCGTTTGTTTCATTCGTTGGCTCGTCTGCATTCCGGACGCGAAGGAATCCGAGGCGAACGCGCTTCTCCGGACGACTGAAATTTTCGAACGCTATACCGGCGACGACCTGCCGCCCGTAACTCGATCCACGTGAAAGTAACGACATGTACTTCCTGACTCTCGGGGCGCGTTCATGCACTTCCGTCGAACTTCCGCAAAGTTCCGTATACGTTCCCTCTTCCTCTCAGCTCCTATACGCTCTCTGCACGTTCCCCATTCATCGATGTGGGGAGGGGGGTTCCGGAGTTTTTTTTTTTGTCAATCGGGCTTTTTGTCCGAACGAGGAAATATAATTCCAATTTTCGTGTCCGCGATCGACGAAAAACGTATCTGGTTCCAATCGCTGTCAGCCCAGTTTTCATATAAAAGCTCCTCCCCTGAGCCTTTTTTCTCCATATTGAATGAATATCGGCTCGATTAAGATTACAGATTCACGATACTCGATTGAGGTAACGAGCGATCAAAGAGAATAGATAAGCGGAAAAATCGATATATGGGAATACGATGTAAGTATGTGTCCCTGTATATATATGAGAATATTTTGAAAAAGAATATCCCATTATCAAAGAATTTCACAAAAAGCAGTCAGACTGATATCGATGTTGTAGAAATACAATAATAAGTTGTTCGAATATGTAAATAAAAATATTAATTATCAGAATCGCTATACTATAATAATGTCGAAGCCATTATATCGATATAAGTATAATTATATATAATATTTAAAGAATAATTGGAAAAGTATTTCTACATTAAAAAATAAAATAAATTTTTTTATTCAGATTGTTAATCATTAGAAACTTTGATGACTGATTCGATAAAACTCGATTGATTAAATTCTATTAATTAACACGCAGTACAATTTCAGTATACCATTTTTCTCTTATGTCCCTAGATACAATTAAGACAATCGATAAAGATTCTCTGAGAGATTGTTGAGAGGCGGATTTACGTGAAAAGAGTGATGGAACGAGCAACGTTAAAATGAGCAGCGTTCTGCAGCAGTTTAGAGAGAATTGAAAGCTATCCGCCGCATCGGCTCGCTCTCGTTTTTTCAAATCGTTTATCTTGCGGCCGTGCACGTTCGCGCAAAAGCAATCGAAACGGTCGCGACGATTCGGTGAACGATCGGTGATGCGATCACGATGACTTTGAAATACATTCGACCGATCGAGAGAAATGGAAATATGCTACTTATAATATGCTACTATGCCTTCACTTAATAGAAAAGTTAATGCAAGAATGACTTACTGTTTGCTAAAAAAAACTTGATATAATTAATCTATGATTAATTTTCTCAGCACATAACATTTTCAAGAAAGTAAATTAAATTATTATCGCATTTAATTTTTTTATTTCCATTTCATATTCTCTTATTTAATATTTTTAAATATTTACGGACGCGATTTTCAGTATTTCAAGTTTGACAGTGACTTTCCAAAATCTGGTTTTGATGCGGCGTACCTATATTTAATTCGACGTAAAAAAATTATCTATATAGCTAGTCAATTTTTATCAAAAACTTTAATTAAAACATGCTCCTATTTCAAAAAATTTAATTTAATCCCGCAAGGGATTAAAAAAAACGAAATATGTTGTTATTAAAAAAAACTGCTATAGATATAACAATTAGTTAAGCCTCTAAAAGTAAAAATAATTATCTCCTGATTATTTGATCGCCATGCATTGTAGTCTATCATTTCATTTGAATGCACGCGAAACTATTGAAAAAGTGACGGATGGTGGCAATTAATTTCGCAAGGTCTCGCTGTTATCGATCGGTCGTATTTCAGAAAAAATTCACCAACGTTTCCAAGTAATTCGCTCAATTGAGTCCGAACACGTCGCATCGGATTTTAATTCAAGAACCTCGTACATTCTGGGATGTTAAATTTTGCAGTGATTATTGCGGGGATTGGAAACGTTCCGGCCCGTTCAATTCGAGGAAACCGATATTTTTCATCATGAGTGCGACGAAGAGCTGATTTATTAAAATAAATGATCTCAGTTTCGTTCGAAACTGTAGTACACAGTTACTTTCTTTTTCACAACTAAATTTCCCTGTCAGTTAACAATTTAATAATATAGTATTGATCAAAAATAGGCAGAAAAAAGAACCGGCTCCGCATATTGTTCTCTAAATGAAGTTCCTCAAGATTCTCCCAGATGCAAAAACATTACGGAAAATTATTGTGATAATACACTGCATCGCGTGAATTACATAACATTCTCTTAATAACTAATGCGCTTTACTTACGGGTGAGAAAGTATCGTGTAATTTGGAGTGTCAGCGAACTAACCTGCTTCTTTTTAAACACGTACACGAACTCCCTTTCGGGTACTTTTTAACACGCCGGAAAAGCAGACCAGCAAAAAGAGCATCGTGCAAACGAGAATGCAACTACGTTTCCTTTTTCGAGGGTCACGATGCGCGACTTCGTCGATTTGCTTAAGGATGAAAATAGCATTAACCCTCTATTACGTCACATTAGTTTCAGATAATGAATCAAAGAATAATTAACCACATTTTAAGAAAAAAATAAACGATAAAATAATATAACNAACAACAAATAACGATAAAATAAAATAAATTATAACAAATTCAATCATGAAAAAATCAAAATTAATTAATAAAACGATATTAAAGAAATAAAAATCAATTAATAAAATATAAAAAAGTAATAAATGTGTCACATATGTTTCATTATAAATGGCAGATATTCTATAATTCAGATTTTAGAATAGCGTATCCATAATTTTATATAACACTCATTTTAATGTATACATGAATTATAACATGTATTTAATGTTTCAATAATTTCTCAAAAGGTTTTCGAATTATATTATTCGATCATTTTTCATATTGTATATAAAATTATAAATAGAATTATATGTTAAATTCTGATCGTTTAAAGCAGACGTATTAAAATCGTAATTACATTTTTTAACTTGCATATTGAAATGAAAAATATCTCTCATTCGTAAATCGCACTAAAACAAAAAAAGATCACCCACAGCCAGTTAAATATTAATATCAAAATTATGACATCTCTCATCGCAAGATATTATTGCGATGTGTCTTCGCTTAATCGGACCGATGATTTCACCCAGAGGATTTCACAAGTCGGAGATTACTATCCTGACCGACGAGTCACTCTGCAAAACACGATATCGATCCCGAAATGATTCGCTATGGAAGTTCCGCTACATTTCGCGCGTACACTCGAGTCGGTCTATATTACTTTAGAGCTGTTGAAATAGGAGTTTCATTGATAATCAGACAAATTTAACTATATTGGAGATCAATGAGCGACGCCTTGTTGCTTAAAAACATCTTTAAGTCTTTAGGTATATGCCGCAATCCCTCATAAAATTAATCGAAAAGACAAACGGTAACGATAAGCGGTCTGCCTAGTAGGCTAATACTAGCAAAGTTTCTCTTCAGTTCAATATGAATAATATTGATCAGATACTGTCCAATATGAAATGTATATTATATAAGAAACATCAGTTAGTAAATAGATATCTATTAGAATTATGATAAGAGATATTAATTAACATGATTATAAATCAAATGATTCAAACCCATAATGATATATAATCAAATAAACAAATAAAAGAAGGGCCAAAACGATCAGGCTCGATTTTCTCTGCCTAATGATTTATCTTGTAAATTTATGTACATTTTTATTTAAGATTACATATCTTAAATATAATAACTTTTTTCTCGGAGAAAAAAGTCTTGAAAGTCTTTTTATTTAAGATTACATATCTTTTAAGACTTTTTCCTCCGAGAAAAAAAACTATTGACAGTTGAAAACAGATTGTTCTTCTCTACGCTCTACATTGCAGATAAATGATAACGTTTACATTATCCTGTCAGCGTTTAACACGACGTATCTGGTGAATTAGCGCGCATAGCGTGAATAATTAAAAATTGTTCCCGCCGCTGCGTCGCGGCTCGTAGTTTTCCTACGGGGAAAAAAATATCCGTGAAAACGACACGGTAAGTAGCCGTGGTAACTCCCTTAATTACGACGCGCTATCAGTGCCACTTTGTTGCCTTACGGCGGTTGAGGAAAATTAACAAGCGACCCCGTACGCAAGGAGTCATTAATTCCCCACGAGATGCCAGAATCTGATGTACAAGTATATGCCGGCCACGAGAGATTGCCATGAATGGCTACGACTCGAAATCCTTTGCGTGGAAATTTAATTGCAACACACATTTCATTGATACACTCACATTTCCGAAATCCAAGAAAAACGTCATCAAAACAAATTAAACTTTTATGCAGTAAATTACGAAAATCCTGTTACAAGCAGAGTTATTTTCTCCTGAAATTTTTAGTTTTTTCGAAATAATGGTGTAAAAATATGGTGGTAAAATAATAGGGTAAAAAAATTACTTGTTATATAATTAAAGCAATTATTTGTGAGTTTTAACAACACTTTCTTTCTGAATCACTTCTTTTTTTAAATGGCCTACTCCATGGTAAAGTAAAGTTAATAAACTGAAACTTTAAAAAGTTACTTTACTTCATAATTCAGAATCCCGATTCATATCTGCATATAATATTTTTTATGATATTAAAGTGTTTTTGTTCGGTAAACAAGTTAAGTCATTTAACGGATATTCGTCAGCCGGTCATTCACCGGCGCAGTTTCCCTGATTCTCCAACGGCCAACAGCTGCGCAAGCAAATATGCGAATCCGAAAGTGAATCACGATACAACGCGCGTCGACGACCGGCTGCTCGTTCGTGCCTTCTCCGTGCGATACGTAGAGAAAGAAACGCGCAGCTGGTGAGAAGGCCGACGCAAATCGTTAGCCGCGAGATTAATCGCGGTGATTAACGCGCAATCCTTATCGTTACTCCGTTATCAAGCTCGCGAGGCGCGGGCACGGGCGCGCGGAGCGTTGCACCGTGAAAACGCGATGCGCGAGCATGCTTCAACGTATCGACGTGCTTGGAGGCGTACGGCGGCGTATCGTTGTGCTGCTCGCCGCACATTTGCACTTTCTCCGAGTGCGTCCTGCCTGCCGGCACGCCGCGCGCCGGTAAAAATGTCCACGTAGAAAGTGAAAACCCGCGTGCGTTGCCCGCTAACATTTTCCTACTTACGATACAGTGAATCGCTTTAATGCGCTCTCAATCTGCTGGCCACCGATTATCCAGAACTTATGTATTTTACCTGAAAAATAAAAAGAGAATTTCATTAGATCGTTGTATGCAGTGCAAAATAAAGCGAGAACATAAAAAATATTGTATTGAAAAATACATGCTTGACCATGTCTCTTTTAAAAAACGAGAAAATGAATGTTTAATAACATATACGTGTAAAAATCAGATGGCAAAACGATGGTCCATATTCGAGAATGCAAGAGAATAATTTTTAATTATGCATAAATGAGAAATCATATTTCGACGATGAGATGAGGACGTGCTCCTGCATAAAAACCCGTTGCATTGTTTCTGTTGCATATTTTAAAATACAAAAAAAAAATCATCGGTTAATTTAATTTGCTAATTAAAAGAATCGCGGAACGCAGCGCATAATTAAGCGCGCGGATGCAACGCATCGCAAAAAGTATATCGCGATCGTCGATGCGTCCCCGAATTCGTTATACATGATCGATTCGCAAATGAACATAATTATAACATTAAATGGACGCACCGTCGCTGCCACATTAATTGTAATGTCAGCAATTACACTTTGTAAAACACTGGATTTTCCGCGATAAACGTTGCACGGCGCGATGTACGCTGCGAGGTAATCCGGCCGCTCGTTCCGCGCGATTGTTGTAGCAGCAACTGCTGCGAATAAAATCTTCTAAAATATAAAGAGCCGAATGGTAATCAAATTATGTACCACTATGGCGTCACGTAATCCCGAGCCAATGCATTCCAGCACCGGCGAATTTTCTGGATCGCTGCGGATGCCTCGTTTGAGCTCATGCACATCCGACGACGGTAATCGCGCACGCGATCGTACGACAGGACTTCGCTAACCAATTGCATTGCTATTATCTCTATTCCGAATTAATCCGCGGCATACTGCATAATCTGCAATACCTGAAATCTGCATTGTCGATGGCGGCTTGGATTGCCGTGCAACATCGCAGGGTCCTCAAATGATAGGAATATTCCGGATAGAGAAGACGTATTTAACGGTAAAAATATCGAGAGTGTGAATTTCAAATTGCTCCATCGTGCAATGTGCAAATATTAATTGCTACTTCCTTATATAATAATTGCTATCGCCGGGTTTCATTTATCAACGAGCAACAAGCACACAATAACGGCAAACGGACAATAGTCGAATGGTTAATTTAGCCTGGAGTCCGAGTTAATTTATGACATTATTGTATTATAAAATCTATAATGCATGGAATCTTACACATGCATAAGAAAGTTTGTTGCGGTGAAATCAATTTCGCATTAAAATTGCATGTATCGAGATTATGAATTTGGAACTGCGCACCTATATATAGCGCAAGTAATGTTTGCATAATATCTGGGGTCAATTCAATTTACCAACTGTGTGCAACATAAAGCGGCAAATTGGCAGTAACCGGACATTCCGAATTAATTCGCGGTATATTCCACAAAGTCCATAACAACTCGAATGTCTATTTCCGATGGCAGCTTTTTGGTTTGAACTGTCACGTTCGATCACGAGACACGTCATGCAAAGTAGCTTAATGTTCATGTTGTGAAATCGGCGGTTCTCCATCGCCAAAAATCACGTGACCGAAACACATTTTAGGCGGTCTGAAATTCCAAATCGCCGCAGACCGCGCGCAACTGCAAATAATTTCGACTATGCCCGAAGCCAAATCTACTGGTTGCTCGTATCTCTCAATGTTTGCAAGGAAAATTGACTACAAATTGCTAATAACAACCCTTGCTAATTAGCTCGCATTATATTGTACGTAACAATATTGGTTGAAATATTTAATAAAAGAAAAATTTTCTCTCGAAAGTATTATAATTATAGAGCATTCAACATAAAGTATGCAATTGGTTTTAATTGTAAATATCTATTGTTACATAAAAATTGTTTTCAAAACGTTTTTCTCTAATTACATATTTATTTTCCAGTTACTGTGCGGCACCATTACAATTTTGATTACCAGGCTGATGCACTACAATGTCAACGATACATATAACAATGCAATTAACGAGATATCTCGCGTCTTTCAACCAAAATTAATTTCATATAAGTAATTTCGAAAGTCTCATTGAAATCCACCTCGAGTAGAAGCTTCTCCCCTTTCGATCGATGCTCTAATGTGCTCGAGTGAAACGTGTCTAGGAAGTCTTTCGCAGTACGTGCTCTCTTTATCATTTCTCCTCTCCATTTATATGTTATCGCGGCATTACGTCAAAGTATGTAAGAAGGAGACGGGGGGGGGGAGGCGGAGAAGGAGACTAACAGAGAGAGGAGAGAGAGAGAAGAGAAGCGCACAAGCACGTTACCTATATCAATTTCCATGAAACTATCGACCACCTCTCGTTCCCGTCTCGCGTTCTCTGTCATGATGACTCGATCGTAAATTCTTCGTGGATCCGTTTTTCGCTCGCGAGCCGCCGCCTACAAGACAACCGAGCGAGCAGTATCCGACGATATAACGAAGTTCCCCCGTTCTTGCCCGCCGGCGTAACCTCTCTCGTAACCCATTTCCATCCTTCTTTCGACTTCCACCGTTTCCACAACCGCGCGACATCCGATCCATCGTATCTTAGCCCGTTCTCTCTTCCCCGGATGCCATTATTCTGCTCCGGGACGACGAACTTTACCTGCGGGGAAAGGGAGGCCCGAAGGCAGAAGGCGGAGGAAGGCAGGATGGAGCGCCAGGAGAGGCGCTTAGCTCGGCAGAAAGTGCCGCGAAAAATAACGTATACGTCAAGTTCTACAGCACTGACTCATCGCGTTTCTACGTTTGTCACCCTCCCCTGTATCCCTCGTCTCCTCCTTTATTCCCGATGGAATGACAGTCGAATTTTTCGGCGTGGGAGACGGCGATAACATTTGTCACTCGAGATCTCGAGGACAGTTCCGGATCTTCATCAGCAGAACTGGAAATGATCTTCGATTTCTACGATGATGCAAGATTGCGTGATGTGTATGCAACTTGCAGTTGCATATTGCAGCAATTTGCAATTGGAGACGTTGTCAAGGACTATCTGAACGGAGCAATGCTCGCGAAACAATGTACAAAGTAAAT
Organism: Tetramorium alpestre; assembly: GCA_021460005.1. Classification (NCBI taxonomy): domain Eukaryota; kingdom Metazoa; phylum Arthropoda; class Insecta; order Hymenoptera; family Formicidae; genus Tetramorium; species Tetramorium alpestre. The sequence continues at coordinate 580,349 of JAJVSH010000032.1, read as the reverse complement.
AAAGAATTCAATGCAATTTGCATTGATTTTCTAATTTTTTTATAAAAACTTAAAATGATCAATTTAAATTTATCCTTATATTTGATTTTAATTTTTCTAAGTTGTATTAAATCTCTCAAATGTATCCATTATAAGTCGGTTTTCAAACATATAAACTTTCTTAATTTCTATATTTATAATGATTGTGTAAACCTATTTTTTAAATTAAAAATTTATTAATTCAAACGGAGAACTGTGTTTTGAAGATCGATAAATAAATGGAGTTTACTGAGTTGGAAAAAGTATATAAAATTCACACAAAAATATTATTAGGCTAAAAAAAGGCGGCACTTTTCTTTATTTAATTCAAAATTTACTAGACTATCGAAAAAAGATTTTAAAATGTCAAAAAAAATCTGATTAAAATTAATAAATATTAAACAAATAAATATTAGCTGCTAGTTTTGATTGAACGTTGAACGTTGTTGTCATGACGACGATTTATTGACGTGAAACGGCGTTAGTGACCGCAGAGCGCTATAACATCAAATCCAGAATCCGATTAAATCGAGAACGTCAATGAAGCCATTTGATCGTGATAGCCGAAAATAGGATTGACTTTCGGTCAATCAGATAAGTCGGTTTTTGTATTCTCGAAAACCGTAGCTATCATATATCGATCATTTACAAATGAAATACCATGAGTAATTGGCAAATCGGAAAACGTTGATTTTATTAGAGAGAGTTTCCGGGAAAAACGTCTACAAAAAAAGGACACATGTTATGAAACTATTACGAATACAATGAAATGAACGAGAGCTGCAATGTATTTGAATCGAGACGTCATCGGCTTTCCGGAGAAAGCAACTTTCTCAAGTTAATGTACGAGAGAAGTGTTGCTGCTTATAGAGTATATTATTTTTATAAATAGCATTTTTTAGCCTTTTAAGCTTCTATCACTTAATATCACAAAAGCGAGATTTTATGAGAAAATATAGAAGTTTTAGATACTTTTTGAATGGTTTTAATTTACTGAATTGGTTTTAATTTAATTCTTTCGTAAGGAACGGTAATATTATATATATCATATATTTATCTTTAAAAAAAATTTAGATAATGTTAACTCAATATAAGATATAAATGTTAAGTTTAAATTATTAAAAAGTAATTTAAAAGAATACATTGAAAAAATATATCATCTGAACGTAGCTACGAACTATAGACAACAAATGCTTTATAATCACTTGATATATTGTATTTACTAAAAAATGATGTATTATGATATTATCTTGATATATTATATTTACTAAAAAATAATATTCTATATAAAATAATATTCTAAGCTAATAGTATTATTTAAAAAAATATAATTTTATTATAATCTAATTGGATTATACTCCGATTTTTAATATAACTGTATTGCTCTATGAGCCATGAAAACAAACATAAATTCTCACTGATCATTGACTAGTAAATAATTCATCATAGACTAATGCAATTAGATTAACAAGATATCAGCTATTTGCACAAGAAGACTTTAAATAATTCATTGTGTTCTGAATGCAATGGCACGCTCAGACTAACAAATCGTTCGCGACCGCTGAACCAAACCACGTGCCGTGTCGACAATCGCGATCCGATATTCCAGCGAGAACGGTTATATCGTAGGGATCGATGCCGCTTTGATCACGCAATTAAATTTCAACGAGATATTAAATTTTAATTAGAGCTCAAATAACGGGTGACATGACCACGCTATGGGATATGCGCATATAATTTAGAAACGATCGTGAGCCAAACGCGCGATTCGCGGTTCCGAGCCATCCTGACTAACTTATCAATGTAGTTTTCTCCTTTCCTCTATACGTACATGTGTAGTACTTCTCTTCTCGTATTATCAAGCCTTATTGTTAATATTTACCAATTATACTTTGCTATTAACTTTAAGCATCCAAATCCAGTGTCATCATGGGACGCATGCTAAAGATCTGCGAGAACTATAATCTCGAAACTTTTAAATTTGATTATAGAGAGGGAGAAAAAAGAAAGAGAGAGAGAGAGCTTGTATAATTTAAGACTAACAATAAGCTAAAATTCTAATCAATTCAATATTAATATTGTAATATATTAATATATTCCAATATTTTTAACGTATGTTTTACCAATATTTTCAATTAAATCTTATGAAATTAATACCTATCGGATTTACATTGTTCAAACTTTCTAATTTGATGGCTTTACATAATTATTCGTATAATACACGCAGAGTCCGAAATCTATTTCCGGAAATGTCTAAAACCGGTCCTGCATACAGAGCAATGCAATGATGTGCATTATGCCGCCGCAGCAAAGATATTCGCCCGTCGGATATCGACTTCTCTTCTCCGTTGCCGCTTGGGGAGACGAATGACTCTCGTTCGAAAGGAACGTCTCGATTATATTTTCTCGCTTCGCGTAACCGGCCGTATACCCGGCTGTCTCCGCGTTTGTCTACCGCCGTGTCGTGCACGCGTCGGCCGCGTTTTACATTCGCGTCTGGAACCAATACCGTGTCACGACACGTACGCCATTGGATTTCTTCCCAAGTCCCGGAGTGACGTGCATGTGTGCGTGCGCGTAAGGTTGGAAATAGCCATGATATTCGAAGCTTTTTCCGCCGTGTGACAGCCCCGCGCTGTCTGCTCGACACAATTTCTACCGTCTCTCTTTTATTCATCCGCTTAAAAGAGCGCGGGCGACGTGACGGGAATGCGAAACGTAAGTATGAATCCCTATCGGTACGGGCGGTACAACGATCGAAGAATTAATAAGCCATCGGCTTCCTACCGGAGCGACGAACTCACGAGTGGAGGACCTGATATCTCTCACGGTTGTACGAATGCGGATAAGAAAAATTGAAGAGAAAACAGAAAGGATAAAGTTCGACCGGTATCAAAAAATAAATTTCGACTCGTGGTATTTCGATGTCTTTCGCGAAGAAACGATCGGAGCTACAATTTATTTTTATACGATAAAATTTTAAATACCTATATATAGATTTTGTAATTACATATAAAGAGAGTTTGTAAAATAATTCAAAAATAATCGTGCATAGTTTTATTTTATTCTTTCAGAATATAAACGAGCGCAATCGATATAGCAACGTTCATCTAGGCTCCGGGAAAGTGCGATGTACAATTTTAGCCAAGTTAGCGGTTCCGATCGGGGTCGGGAGATATGCACGAAAGTGCCCAGTCTCATGGTCCCACTCGGGACAAACGTTAGTTTCGACACTGACGGGAATGGCCGGTGGTTTAAGGGGGCAATTTCAGCGACCGACGTTGCGACGTGAAATCTTAAATTTTTTATATCTTGTTACTCCCACGCTTCCCTTCGTCCCTTTTCTCTCTCTCTCTCTCTCTTCCTCCCCTCTCCCTTCGTCCCGGTCTCATCTCGCTCGCTACTTTTCTCGCTTTATATTACATCGATAACTTCCACCCCGTCAGGACGATAATATCTTCCCCGCGGATAAACTGCCTCCTAAAATATTCCAAGCCGCTCGCTTCGCGCAATCCCCCTCTTTCCACTCCCTCCCCCGCCTTCGTACTAACTTCTGATATCAAAGGGATCCGAGAACGATATGCATTTTTCTCTCCGCCGCGATCCACCCGCTGCGCGAGCGGGTAGCAATCTCTGCATTTTACTGGTCAATGTAATACGTTTCTTACGAGCAGCGCCACGCTCGGCAAAAGCCGCCGATAAATTTTTCACGAACCGGCTAGAAGCTTCCTCTGACCCACTTCTCGACCAGCCCTGTCCATTGTTTTTGCCCTCTCGATCTCCGGCGGTCGCTATCCTACATAACAATGAGGCGAGAAGCTCTCGTAGACATCCCTGGCCGATGAACGATGAATATTTTAGCAAGGATATCTTTCCGACATAGCAATTTTCGAATGATATTCGAGAGTAACGATATAACCGATACTTCTCATCCGATTACGTATGACTTTTCGTTTGAGGATACTTTACGTCTGAGGATACTGACTTTCGTCCGATTACGTCGACTTTATACGTACCGAATGTCGACGTTTTGTTTCGAGCAGAATTTCTTTCTTTCGGATCGAACTTGAGCCATCTTTTTAAACGAGGATTTGCAAGAACGATCGCAAGATTAAAATGACAAAGTTGAAAAATATTGAGATATCCTGCGTTGTTAACCACGGGACATATGAATTTCTGCGAAATTCTGCGTTTAGAAAAGATAAATAAATATAATACGCTTTTGTTGTCAATTAAAAGTACTTTTCCTGTAAAACTAATAGAATAGCTTGAAAAATATTGAAATTCACACAATTTACATTTATTAAAACATGTAGAAATATTATAAAAAAATCTAACAATCGGAGAATTGTAGTATTTCTTTTAACACTCGGTCCATTTACAATTTAACAAAATCCTGTATAAAATATTGAAAGAGAGAGAACAATTTTTTTTATTTTCTCTGAAAAGAAAACTAATTTCAAACAGGAAACTTCAAGTTCGTAAATCTTGCTCGTTATCGTGCTGCAGAACCTATTGATATGTCAAATACTATGAAATGTGTTGAAATTTTTCGACAAAGTATCAGATAGGATACGATGCTACCGGTTTCGCCGTGTATCCACCGAATGAGGATATCGGGTGTCGATACTTTGTGCTTGTTTGCGTCAGAGAACGGAAAACATAACACATCATTAGAATTGAATTTAATTCGACACCCTGGTGATGCGTGATAATGCGGCGAGTTTGTTAGCAAATTGGTTGGCGTAAAAAGGTCGCGTCGCGCATAACTGTCTATCGGGGGGGAAAGTTTTTCCGATTCCCGTCCGGGAATAATAACAGAACGACGGAAGGCGTCGAGATGCCATCTCCGCCGCCTATCGCGCGACGCGAAGAACCCGCCGCGGCGTTCGAAAACAATATCCGAGACGTTGCGGAGATCAGCGCGGAGAGACAGCGACGGGGCCAAAACTAGATCGGCACTTTGCCGGCGCCGTCGAGAGATATGAGAAGCGCCGGAAATTAGAAAGTACGCGCCGGCAGCGCACTCGTTCACGCGCGGTGCATCATATGCCGATGTAATCGAGTTAATCCGGATGTAATTACATCCGCCGGCTTGCGATTTCGAGCGTGCATTCTTCCGAAGGCGAACTTTGCAGGCGGATACATCCGGATGCTGCGCCAATCGCGTAACACTTCCGGTTTCCGCGCCTTCTTCGCTCCCTCGTTGTTCTACGGAAATCTTGTTTGGTCGCGACGGAAACCTTAGGTACGTCGCGTAAACAACAACAGGATCGAGATATCGACTGACGCCGAGGTCGCGGGAAGGAAGGAGAAGCTGCATGTTGTCAATGGACGGCAAAGAGTATTGGCTGGCGTGAATTCCGAATATCTTATCTGCCGTTCAGGCAAGCGATGCCCTATATAGCATTTTATAGCGCGATTTGTAACAAAGTATGCAATCACGAAATTAACATATGTTAGGATACAGGCATAGATTTTTTTTTTCATTAAGGAGCTATATTTGAAAATAAATCTTGCCTGCATAATTCCATAAAAAATAGTATTGCTTGATATTATGTATGGGTCTATAAACTTTCGAAAAAATGCTTCTCTTTTGGAACACTGTACACAGTTTGGCAACATATATTTAGAAAATGATTAAATTGAGTTAGCTTCGTGATGAAACAGCAATATAGTTTTCATATAACGTTAATTACATAGAACGATTCGTAGAAAGTGTGCCGATAGCTGTATAGCTATGAAAGTTATTATATTTCTAACTTAATATTACGCTTGATGTGAAAGAGCTATTGATGGTTCTCTAACATGTATCAAATAGCAATTCCTTCCTACAAGGCGATAGTCTCTTCGTGATCCAATTGTAAGTAATATGTAATTTATAAGTATTTCTCGACGTGTGACGACAAAGTTTTGTGAGGGAGGAGGCAAACTTACACGCGGGTGTAATTTCCCGTCTGAAATTTTTCCCGTCTGGAAATTACAACGTGATTCAATACGTGAATCGTGGCATACGTTTCACGAAAGGGGTGTCTTGAATTTCAATAAGTGACAGCCGCAGCGAGTGATGGAGCTCCACGGGAGAGAGGGGGGAAGAGAGGGAGGACCGTCGAGCCCGTTCTCAAGATGTAATTTCTCGGTGTAAGGCGCGCAGCTGAATTCCGCACAATCGCGACGGATGAAACGCTCGGAAAGACGCCGCCGCCTCCGTCGCGGGAGAAACGCCCGAGAAAATCGCGCCCGAAATGCATTCGTATGCAGAACTCGACCGTGTCGCCGCACATATTGCCGCACGAAAGTTGTATACCGCGATTCAAGGAAGATGCATTACATAAACTGATACGCTGATACCAATATCGGGGATCAGCGGCGCGCGCGAGAGTGAGCGAGAGGATCGTGGAATCTGGAAATCCCGGTGTAGCCGAACGGAACGCCGCAACTAAGTACGATAGCATTTCGATGGCACTTTTTAATTTGACACTTTCAAAACACACAATGTTAGAATTGTTTGGCACACAGCTGGCAGCTATCGGATGCACCTATCGCAAATGCACGACGCGGCGTGTGCCGGGGGCTTCGCGTATTCGCGGCGGAAAGAAAGGAGAGAAAAAACGTGAGCAGCCGGATAAAAATAGCAGCGCCTTGGGAAATAACACGAGTGAAATATCCAGCCGCAGGCGGTGGCGCATTAAATGCAAGGATAATGAAAATGCCGATAAGATCTCACGATCCTGGATATTGGAGTGTATCTTGCATTAGACAGCGAACGCGATACTGCGATCTTCGTTAATATCGAATGTAATACGATTTCTCTTGGCGAAGAATCTTATAAGCTTTTGTATTTGGCGAATGCATCTAGAATAACAATTTGCAAATGGCACTAAAAAGTTGTCGCGCAGCTAGAATTCTTCTTGGATATCTGTTTGAATTTATTTATGCTTCTACGTGAAGCTTCTAAGTGAAGTCCATATTTAAAAAAATGTATATTTAATCAAATTTAATACATTATTAATTCAATATGTATGATTTAATTTATTAAGATAATTAATCGCCAATTACAATTAAACGTAATTATCCTTTAAAAATCGATATATATATATATATATATATATATTGTCTTTCTTACTTTAATCTTAATTAAAAAATAATAAAATAATTAAAAAATAATGTAGCCTGGAATTAAAAAATTGGAAGATATGCCACTGAATGCGTCACCTCCTTCATGCATTTATATTTGCGCTGGAATTTGCGTTTCGTCAATATCCGGTTTCAAACAAGCATGCGACTTGATAAGACAAAGGTTAATCGCCCCAGTTCTAGTCGGTCGCGTTGGGCTGTAAGATCCGCCTGTGTCGTTCGTGCTCGTTCATGCACTCACTGTATATATCGCGTGCACGTAATCACCCGGCGCGCGGCGGCGCGATTTACTAAACCGGTTAATAGCCACAGCTCGCGCGAGGGCCACACACCTTTGTACGAATACCCACGCACGCACAAACCATCCTTATCTTCGAAATGAAGTTATCAGACGAAGATGTTTGGAATTACAAAGCGATCTGCGTGTGTTGTCAGATATCTCGAAGGATGACACCTTCAGCGATGTATTCTCCGATGTATGTATTTGTAGACAACAGATTTTAATCTCTCTCCGGAGAGAGATAAAATTTAAGACGCTATACTATTGAAGTTTTCTTTATAAAATAAAGAAAATTTGTATACCCTAAGAAAAAGGTAAAAATAAATAAGATAATTTTTTAATTTAAAATATATTTTTAGTAAGACTTAATGTATGGCAATTTATATGTATATTCAATTTTAAATATTTTAATAATAAAAATCAGTTTAAATAAAAAAAACTTGAAGACAATAAAAAGACTATGTTATTGATTTGCGCCTTTGTTAATATTAAATAACTTCCATCTAATTAAGCTCTATCTTGAATTTTCATAAAGGAAAAGTCGATCGTTAAGTTTATCAAAGATTACGTTGTTAAAGTTTGATGCACGCCGTGCGAAACAACTTGTATATCGGTGAAGGAACTGGTATGAATATTAATTACACCAATTCTCTCCTCCCTCTCCACGGGGTGTCAAAGTAAATAAGTTAGGCGCTTTAGTAGAATCTCAATTAATCTATAATTAACCTAGAACAGGAAAAGAGAGAATCATTATTTTGTGAATGACCGGACGCGAATGCATATTGGTACTGATCGCGTGCATCATTGTGTTTCAATAAATGCTGACGCAAATCTGAATACGATTTTGGAGTTCATTTATGTCAGCTAAATTTCATTCGCAGGCTAACAATCGTTTTAAAGCCAATATAAAAACGCGACATAAATTCGTAACAGTTTCCATTAAATAACTCGCGGCCATTTATTGCGAGACTACATATTTTACATATTCGTTACCTATATTATTAATAATTCCAATTATATAATACCGTTCGATTATCTATAAAACCTGAAATTTAAAAAAAAATATATATATATATATATATATAGGAAAAATCTATATGCAACATTTTCATATATCATACCGTAACGGATCTGTCGATTTCACACATTCCCGTAAACGCGTCAACGGACTTAGATAAATAAACTCGATTATTATACGAAACGATCTGTATTTCACGCATATCGAATTTTCAGTAATTTTCGAAACAACAAGTGCACCTTTGTTCCCGACTAGTTTACGGAAACTCGAATTTGGACTCGCTTTAGTTCGCTTCTAAACCACTCGAAGCCTGTACACAGAGAAAGAGAAAGAGAGAGAGAGAAGCACTATTTGATCGCCACTTGTATCCGACTCGCGTCCCCGGAGGCGCGCACAACAAGGAGCAACGTCGTCGGGCTTTTAAAGGGAATCCTTATATACTAGGGGCCACATATTCCTGTTAGTAATGAATCGTCGGTATCGCGGCAATACACACGACGCCCTCGATTCTCTCTCTCTTTCTCTCTCTCTCTCTCTCTCTTTCTCCCCTGTGCAAAGCTCCGAAGAGAGCCACGGAAGGCAGTCGAACGGTCTGGCAGCGGGAAGGACAAGGCTTTTCCCCGACATCGCGATTACGCCCGGTCGGTTAACAGTACGCGGGACAAGTCTCCGCAAAGGTGCAGCTATCAGAATGTGCTGGGGACAATGGCGCATACATAAAGGCATTCGCCGGTCGCCGCTTAATAATGCCCGTGCATGGTTACACGTCTATGCTATTTGCGTGGCAACGGGAGTTTGCGCGTACCGACCGCTCAGCGATACGTAAAACGCTCACAAGGCATTCGAAAAGGGGGAGGAGGAGAAGAGGTAAAATCAATTAAGCTCCTGAAAGGAGTTCGCGTGTTACGTCATATCAAGACGCGCCGAAATGCACTGAGACTGTAATTAACTGGTCCCGACCGATTAACGAAATGGCACCGTCTTTTAGAATGTAAAACTGTAAGTCAAATATGGACATAAAGTTCTACAAAATATGTACAGACAATCTGGAGTAACCGGGTGATAATTCAGATATTTCAAGAAATTCACATATTTGTATCGATATTTCTTTTGAGAATTTTTAATCTAGTTTTATATCAAGTGACAGCTTGTTAAGAGCTAAAATGTTAAGGACTTTTTCGAGATTGTATACGCATAAAGATAATAAACTTTTGTTTTCTAATTAATCTCAGGTCACTGTTATTTCAATAGAATTTTGGTGGAAAAATTCTTCGCTGTAATAGATGTAAAAGTGTACCCCCACGTCAAATTGTTGTGTTTTCATTGTCACAAATAAACACAGAAATCACATTTTTGTGCATCTATAGAATGGAGCAATCAAATAACCGAAATTGGCCGATTCGAGTTCTCGATTCCTATATTTACAATTTCTCTCTATAGCCTGTATAGAATTAAATTCCATTTATGAAATTTGCGATATTGAAACGCAAAGAGTTTTTCATACCGCTCATATTGCACTGTTGCACAATAAAACAATATATGAAATGAAAACGATACTAGGTCCTTTGTATCGACATTCCGGATAACTGTTCAGTGGTCAGTCCGCGCCATAATTCAGACCTATCCGGAACTCTAGCAAGCGTACGGAGAAAATGACGTGGAAATCAATTAAGTACTTCAAATAAGTTTAACCGACGTGCGACATAATATAGAAGAACAAACGCTGACAAAATATATTACGCGCGCCCATAATTAATGAACGCGCGACATGGATTAACACGCTTCAAGTTTAAATTGGAAACTTCCTCAGCAAGATTCATGCAAAAATTACGAATATCGAACGACGTTCACAACATGTTGTCTGACACAATCGTAAAAAAAAAGCAAATAGCAAAAAATAGAAAGAAAACGCGAGCAAAAATGCATGGAAACGCAGGTAAAATCGAGATACAATCTTTCCACTCGAGGTAAATACTAAAAAAGTAATGAAAGTAATATAACATCGCTAACAAATACCGCATTACCTAGTACGATAATTGCATCGAAATAACATTTGTTTGCTAAAAAAAAAAAGGAAGAAAATAGAAGGAAAAATAAGAAAAGAAGGAAACACGCGTCGACGTGCGATTTTTCTCACGTCGTGAGGACGTCGGGCTAGCGCAGTTTACGCCATTCTTGAACGACGAAGTGTTTTAAATGAAAATGTTATGACTCTTATGGTTGTTGAGATGAAATTGTTATGATTTGTCCTGTACTAGTGTTTGTAGAAAAGGAATAAAGGTAACCAGGACTAGAAAATAAAAGAAGTACAAAAAAAAGGCAACGCGAAGGGAATTTGTGAATCGTTAACAACGAAAAATTCACGTTATAACAAACATTTCCATATATAAGGGCTTTTTAGGCAATAGAAATCTAAATATCGCTTTGATAAAAAGTAATAAATGTCCAGTAATAAAACATTTCTCGAAATATGTTTTTGACGCGGGATCTACAACTTCCACGAATTTCGCGAAAACTCGTTTTCTCGCAGCTGCAGAGCTGCGAAAGTCAAAGAGAAGATAAGAAGAGGCGAATATCATTAACGCAGCATAAAGAGCTGCGTCGCATTCGCAAAATGTATTGCGAGAGAAGAAGCGTGAAAAAGAGATCTCCTCGGACCCACAGAGGCGGACGCAGTCTCGGCTCTTCGATTGCTTTGTGATATGCACGACTGTAATTTTCTTCTCTTCCCTCTTCCTCTTCCTCCGTCTCAATTTGTCCCTTAAATACGGTCTGACCGTAGGTAACCGTTATCGATCTCGCAAATAATAGCCGACATGTTCGGTTCGACGTACCGGCTCGCATAACGAGGCTGGGATGTACGCGAATCTCCTCTCCTCGAACTGCCCTTATCGTTCCCTTATTCCTCCGCCTCTCGTCTCGTTCCGTCGCGCGCGAAACGCTCTTCTCTATATATCCTACGTACATACGTGACCTGGATGTCGGCGAACTTGTCGGCGAAGTTACGCGTACACGGTGACGCCAATTGCACCTAAAGCGGGCCCCGTCGATCTCGAGATGCCGCGGATTGCCGCGTCGATTTGGAATTCCGCCCGAAATACGGGCAACCGGTTCCCGGGTTTCGCCCGTTTCCACCGATCAACTTGAATAAGTGAGTGTGTGAGTCAGTGTATGCATGTGCGTATGTGTGTATATGTATGAGAGAGAGAGAGAATACAATGCATGTGCGACATGACGTTCAAGATTCTCCAGATTCAACAAATGTTCGAAGAAGGCGAAATGTTCAGATACATACTTTGCAATTTGATACGCGATGTCTCGCATACAGAATATCTCGGAAAGCATAATTAATGTTTTAAATATTTGAATATTTATGCAGGGACTCTCTCTATTTCACGTTTAATTAAAACATACTTATAATCCGCGTATTTTTATTTAAATTTCAGTATTTGCAGAATCAAAAATATTTCAAAGATACATCCTAAGATAAGACACAACAAACAGAAACCGACTTTTCATTAACGAGACTACCAAAATATTAGGCATTTTTTTAATTAAAAGATATAAAAAGAGGTACATTTAAAAATAAGTTTAAAAGAAAAAAATTTAAATAAATAACAGAACATTAATTCATCAAACAATTTTTCATCTTATTTTGTAATTTAATTTCAATTTTACTAAGATATTTAATGCTATTAAAAATTTTAATGTACTTGAACACTAAATATCTATTGAAAAAAATTGTTTCTAAATTAATTTATATTAAAGATTGATTTTAAATCAATCAAATATGTCTTTTCAAATTCAAATGGGGAAAGTATTAAAGCTATATTTAAAGCTTGTTAGCTCGCATTTAAAGAGTAACAATGCCGTGAGTTCCTCACTTTTGTTTCAGTACATTTTCGAGCTGCACGCTTTCATTTGTAATACGACGAATTACGTGGAACGATGACGAGGGAAATAATACTGTCTATAATCACTGACTGTGCGATCGTGCAGTATTATTGCGGCTCGGCACGGAAAAGACCGAGAAGACGCCTCGGAGCGGCGCCGCGCTTGAACGTAATTAAGCTAAAAGCGTCACTTCGCCCTCGCAAGCCTGTAGCAGGAGCGCGACAAGGTTTTCACTGCTATAAAGAAGTAACGTCGTCAACGATATTTCATATAAATTGCTACGCGCGCTTTTTCCTCTAATAACGGTGGTCGCCACTGACGGGGATTGGAAGTAGAACACCAACTACCTGCTCTGCTACATTTTGCAGCAATTAGGCAACTTGATTTTTACCTCATCTTCGAAGTCGAGGTAGATATTGTGTCTTCTATCGAGTCGTTGGAAATTTTAATAATCGCGAAGAAAACAAGATGATAATAAAAATCGTGCTTGAATTTTCTCGGTTATGGACATAAGATGGAATAAGATGGAAAAATTGAATTAACACACTTAGAAACGTGACTTCATGGCGAAATAATTGAAAATAACTTGATTTTAAATTAACAAGTATACGCATGTTAATGCAATGTGTAAAATTAAAACATAATTTATTTTAACCAAAAGTCAAATTTAGATTGTGCAATCTGCGTTTTTTTTTAATAACTGTTTAATCAATAAAAAAATATTAAAACTTAAATTTCATCGACAAAAGAAACATTTTTTTAATTTTGTAGAAAGAATTTATTGATTAAATATTTATTATTAATATATTATTAAATATTTCTTGAAATAAAAGCAAAGCAACACAAATCTAATAAATATTCACAATCATTTACTAATTTATTGAGCTAGGTATTTTTGTTACATAATAATTATTCTAATTTTTTCGACAGTAGAAAATAAAATAGCCTTGAGTATGAAGTGAGTTGCAGGCAAGTCAACTTTGTGAATCTTTTGAATTAAAAAGCCAATGTGTTAATTCTGTTAATTTAAAAAAATTTTATTTTCATAATATTTTGCACAAAAGCATAAAATTAAATTGTAGAAGACTTTTGTAAGAGAAAGAACTATAATTTTCACTGTTATTTCATATTTCATCATTCTTACTCCAAGCATCGTAAGCTGAAATTTCTCCTTTCGAAATATCTCTTGGGACAATTTGACTCGTATCATTTATTATGCAGAATGAAAATTGTCGCGGCGCGGCGCGGAGTCGCTCAATCGGGACTTATCTTTACGCGTATGGCGCGGGAAAGAGAGAATTCTCACACGTGGGCGCGAGACCCATAAAAATCCACAGTGCGTTTGTTGAAGAGAGATTTACCGCGCTGATGGCCGGCGCCGAAACTGCCAGCTATGCCGGGGGAAATTTCCTCTTTGTCTGTGCGGAGCAACGCGTCGGATGCGATTTATTGCAAACCCCTCACTGTTGCTTGACTTTTTTCAACCCTCTTCCCGTTGCATCCGCAACCCCCGTGGCGAGAGACCGGCCACATCGTACACACAGTTCTTCTCTCGATACGTTCTCCGGTATCACCGTAATGCAGTCACTTAAAGTGAAGCACGACGCGATAATACGACGCGATATCCTGCGAAGGCTCTCTCGCTTCCTTCCTACGTGCGGCTAGGAAAACCTCGAGCAGAATGACGAAGAACAAGAGGACTGTCTCGAGATCCGTATCGATAAGGAAAGTTCGGTGCCGCGACATCCGTTTTACTCGCCGCGTCCTGTCCGCTTTTATCGCGACAGCGTCGCCATCGTTATCGGCAACGTTGATAAATCGCGGCCGAGACCGAGCAAGAGATGCGTTAACAGATCGCAGTGTCGACACTTTTGTCCTAAACCCGGTATATACGAAACTAAAGAGCCAAGGGAGAGAAACGACAGAAGATAAATTTTTTTTGCCCACCTATGCTGTTTGTTCAATTTTTCACCTTGTGCGTCCATGTTTTAATTTTACGGAAGACAATCTCTGTTTTGTGGTATCGGTATTTTACGATGGCGTCACACAAATGAAATCATGCATCGCCGCACATGCACCGCAAACGCACTTAACTAATAACATAGGTTGCTCAAACAATAATGGCGAAGGTTCGGAAATAAAACCCGCAAAAATAGAGGATTCGATATCCATCCCGAAGCTCTGTGCTCTAAAGAGTATTAAAACATACCGATTGAACAAACACGGCGGATTCATTAAACAATGGATCTGCGATCTGACCATGCGTTAACACATATCGCTTTAGTAACAGTGTAATGGATTCATCCAATTTCGTCTCGAATCAAAACATTAACTCCACACGCGTTCTCTTTCTCATTTCAACGGTTTTAATAAATATTACAATTTAATTATGAAATTGTGAAGAAAGATCCTTATTGATCCCGTGTATAGAGGGACATATGTTATTCGTCCTCATGGAAAGTCGATTACGAGACATACAGTATAAAATACTCACGTCAAATGGCATGTATGCAAAATAATTCATATTAATAAATTAAATGAAAATTGGCAAACACTTTTGAAAGTTGAACCAATTCTATTCATACAAATAGAATGTACTCGGGCATTTTAACGAATTTAGTTTTCAGACGTTGACTCGCATTTACAGTTGATTTCACCGAAATACACACAATTTTATTGCTTTTATTGCTTGACACATTATAAATTATTTTACACATCATGGTATACACAAATGCCAAGTATCGAATAATTTTTCCCCACTTGTAAAAATCATATCAGAAATGTCATTGTAAATCATTCAAATACCAATATAAACTATTCTTATACTTTTATCGGAAAAAAAATATACAGACAGCAAACATTATTCTATTCTTATGCGAAAGAAGTTACACGTTTGGAATTTTGTCGTACATTTTACATGGAAAAATGGGAGCACTTTTATCGAATAAAATCATTAAATTTTACGACAGTTTCATATCGAGAAATATGAGTACTTTGAAATGTCGGAGATAGATACGCGAGAAGATATAATTTTTCTAATGGGTATAATTTCCCGACATTTCCTCTTTCGTAATCCGCTCGACGCGGCGTCGGAATCTTTGCGACACACCTTCGCGTAGCTGCACCGTATACAATGCGATTCCTTACGTGCCATCCACCGCTTTTCCCCGCGTCTGTATTCCGGGTGCCCGTGCATCCGCACGTTATTTGCAACACGCGCGGCTCACATACATGCGCGCAGGCGACTTCGAAACGTTAACAATGGGGAAAGCTCCCCTGAATGGCCGACACGCCCGACGCCGCGCAGGACAATCGTTAGATTACTCGGCCGCGGATTTTTCCCGGTGTTTCAAGCCCAGCCGCGGCTGCTGCCTTTGTTCTCTCCCGGCCCGGCGATGCAACTTCTCGGGTGTAAACCGTACAATGTAGTCGTTTAAAGTGAAGCATAACGCGATAATACGGCGTCATATATATATATATATATATACATACACATACACATAGTATATGTGTATACTTTATAAAAGCTGTACCGGCCGGTCGCGACGGCAGCCACTTCCTTCGGGTAAATGCAATTTTCTCACCGTGACCCGCGAATAGCTGGCCTGTACATTGCTGCAAGAAAGTTCACGACATCCCCGTTCATTTCTACAGTTTTATGCAATTATGCATCCGCCGCATGTTTCAAGCGCGAGGGTTTTTCCGGGCTCAATTGTCGGTAAAGCTTCAACGGTACGATTCGAGCTTGAATTGTTGAAATTGTGCAAATAGTTAAAAATAGTAACTTTCGTAGAATTTGAAAGTACTTCTCATTCATTTTGTTTCAATTAAATTTTTTCTCTTTAATTTTCATAAATGAAGACATTTATAAAAAAGATTCGACAACTAGGTGAATAAAATAAAGTTAATTGCGTTATAAGTTACACTAGTAAAAAAAAAGTAATTTTACAATCTTGCAGCAATTTTCTGATCCATATATGAATAACTGTTTCAACTATTCTTTCAACACTTTTTACTCGATAATATAGAAAGCATAAATAAAAAATTCTGCATATTCTGCAACATTCAAGGATCTTATCTTTTACATATGTTCGACGGTTCGTTATCACGAGGGAAAAAAAACACTTTTTGCGGTAAAAATAATTTCCACATCTCGTTGATATGAGATGATTCTGTATACGAGTGGAAAAGTATACGTACGTTTCTAGAGAAATGTTCCCATATGCATATCGATTCCTGCTCCTCTCTTTTCCCATACCTTTAAAAACGCGGCGCACGTACACGAATATGTGCATATGTAGATGTGATATATGTATAGCTGTATGTATATGTACATAGAAAGATAATGGAATCAACAACTCAGTAATCCATTTTCATACGTGCCCATCGCACGCTCAACACATCAACTGATTTATAGAAACGCAAAGCTAAAGCGGAAGTAATCATCCAGATTTCATTTATATGTGATGATTGTGAAAACGAAAATACTACATTCTTCTAAAAGGACTAGATGTATTAAAAGGCGTCACGTAACAGTTGTTGCAACATTTTATCATTATTGTAGAATTCCTTAGGAATCAGAAAGAGAATCAAAATCCGCATTTAATAAAATGTTTATATTCATTACTTTTAGTGAAGTATTTTGCAAATATCCATCACGAGAAATCTTTCATATCTTCAATGTTCGACAAAAAAATCTGAGATACTCAGATTTCATATAATATTTATAAATATGAAAAATGTTCTTAAAAATATCAGTGTTAATATTTTTAAAAAATTGAACAAAGTTCAATACTTATTTTCTAAATTGGAAAGTCAATTCTTATTCTTTCGTATCAGTACATGTATCTTGATAGCTTTGAAATAGATATTGGTTGGCATCAATACATTTTTTAAAATATATAAATTCATCTTTAATCAAAATATCTCCTTGAAGTATCGACATATATCTTGTCTAAAGCATCCGCCTTCGACGTGCTTACACGCGACATGATTTTCAGGGTGATTCGCGGCTACCAAGGAGTTCCGTTGCGGTTTATCGAACGTCCTCTTGACCATTCCGCCCGCCATTCCTCAAGATCGGGTCGCGCCGCGAGATTACACCGCGCGTGGCTAGATATTCGATACCTATGACCCGACCGGCATACTCGGAATTTTCGATACGTAATTGAATATCAAACGGTCCGACGAGACGAAAAGCAATTCCTGAATGAAATTGGAACGCTCCATAATCTCACGTCGTTAATGTAACGTAATGAAAATGCTTACCTTTGTAACGGAATCTCAGATTAAAGTTCTGTTACAGCGTCGTTCATTCCAAATTAGAGAGAATAAAAATAATTGTCGCGTTTGCTAAAACGAAGTTGGATTTGTCAGAAAAGAGCATATCTCTCGATTTCACTGAATTATGTGTAAAATGCACGTAATATAAATTATTAATAATTTCACATTTTTCATTACACTACTTTGTGTTTTATCACGTTAATTATTTTCCAAATCTTTTCCTTGTGTTCACAAATTAACGATCGGTACTGCGCGATAGTATTTTATGTGTATGTACGTTGCATGATGTCGAAAACTCCATTGTTTTTTTACCGAAGAAAAACAGATCGCTAAGAAAGACTTGGCAATTCGTGCGAAGTAAAGCGAAAATTAGGATCCAATTCTCTCGCGTCGACGATGCTCGAAACCCACTTGTTCGCGACGCCTCGTTACGAGGACTCGAGCGCCTCCATAAAGTTACATCGAGATTTCAAAGTTTCTCACGGAGAGATTGCGGCGGGCGGAATCGCGCACAAAATGTGCACGCGAAATCGTTTCGATGGGCGCCTCGGATAGCGATAGACTGCTTTTAATAGATCGCGGGTTGTATAATAATACGAGCGACCGGGAGATCGCTCTGCCGAGCTGGTGAAGCGAGGAAGATCGCGCGGGTATGCCTCCCTATGCGAGAAAAATTTAATTTACCCGTCTGTTTTTCGAGACGATTGCTTCCCACTACCGCATGGAACTGCGCTGAGGAATTGCTGACGGCGAAATTCTTTCCCGTTGGTTCCACGGATCTCGGCGGGATGATCCGAACGGTTCGGGTTTCCAGAGACGTCCTATTCCTTTTCCAGTCTCCCTTTGCGGAATCCACCAGAACTCTTTTTACACAGATAATCTGATACGAATTCTTTAGCCGAAAATTGAAATCGGATTCGTTTCTATGAAAATTGAACCAAAAAGCAATTGTTCTTGAAATTCAATATTAGAGATACAGATGTATCTCTCTCATTCTGTTAGAATTTTCGATTAAAAATTTGTTGAAATACCTCATTTACCGACAATTAATTAAAAAATCTTTTTGGCTCAAAATATCTCTACGTGATATTAAGCTATCTGAGATAAATTATCACAACATAACAAATACGATATGAAAATTATTTGCCAACTTTTTGCTTTTAAAACTAATTCTTTGTTTTAGTTTTTAAAAAGAGTTTTTAAAAAAAGTTACGAGAGGCTCGATATTAAGTAATTAGTTTTAGAAGCAAAAAATAGCAAATAATTTTCATGTCTTATTAGTTACTTTCGCAATACAAAGTAAGTCAAGCGAGAAAATCAGTCAGCATCGCGAAAAAAAGGCAACAATACTTCGAGACTATTGAGTTCGATTTAATACGCCTTTTTTAAGAGTGGATATATTCGAAATTGTTCTATATATAAAGTTGTTATCTAAAAAATAATGTTTAAATAGTTTCAATAATTTTATCGTTTGTTACAGTTTTGCCAACATTGTTATTATCAATCAGGTTAATCAATCTCTAAAATCGAATATTCATATCCTGAATATGTTCGAAATTTTTGTTGTTCTTATCTTTCCGTCCCGCCGAAGAGATTTACATCACGCTTATTTTATCGAATTCGACGTTTCGCGCGCGGTCGAAGCTTTTAAAATGATACGTACAACCATCGCGAGATATTGTTATTCGAATATAATTTTTTTCCACGCCGATGCGACATACGTGTTTACCTTTCACGGTCATTGATAAAATAAATAAATTTTTATTTATTCAGTTTTTGTAAGTCATAAAATTCCGAGTTTTTTTGTTTGGCATTGTGAAAATAAATAAAACGAGATACGTGAGTCTCTTCTCACTGCGAGCAACTCTATCTAATCCATTTAATTCCTCGGAGAATGTGTAAAATTTATATTAAGGAAGATCTACCGTCTTAAATAATTTGCAAGAAAAGGTAACCTACTTTCTTATAACTTAGTTATGAGACGCGCTTTTATTGCGGGGGTAACTATCATAAGTGTCTCAAAGTCTCAAACACGAGCACGCGCGTCTTAACTTACAAGATATACTCTCTGCGATTGTATGAAAAAGAAATGTATTCGCATATATTCATTTGCTCGCAATTTTCTACATGATCTTATAAAAATAATGTAATTAATTATTTTCAAAATATATCTTCTTCCGGAACAGTCATATAATCTTTTACATTTCATACAAAATCTACGATCTAATTGATGATCCTTCACATGCTTGCAATTATTCAATGCACTCATAATATATCGTTCATCTTCATTTTTGTAAAAGTGCGAAATGTGTGCACCGTAAGAAAGCTGAAACAGCACGACCTTTACGGGCCTCGTAAACGGTCGCACGACGAGTCACGTTTGCTCGAATTCCCGCTTAGCTCTTTACCTCCTCCCTGGCGGAGCACAACTGTCGACAGCTGTGGCCCCGCCGGGAAAGCCCCATCTCGCGTTCTACCGTCCCGTTAAACCACCACACCCCCGGGAAACGAACGAGCCACGGGGTACTTAACCCTCGTCGTCCGTAATACCGAGACACGCGTTCCCAAAATTTACGTCTGGCGTCAGATAAATAACAGAATGAATGGAATATAGGACCCGTTTATTGGATTAAACCGGGAAAAAAAATTCCTGCGTGCTTCGCAGCTGGCGCATACGGCTCGTCCGCCGCTGTTTCCTCTCAGCCCTGCGCAACCCTCGGATTTATTCCCCGATCCCGGGATAGACGAGTATACATTCTGCCGTTTCATTGCGTTCGCGATCGAAATGCCAGAAGGTTGACGTAAAGAAACGTACGGTCCGTCGATTCCACTTTTCGATACATTGATTCACCTCGCTCGGTTCTTCGTACGTTTGGAAAAAAAAATTTGTTCGCATCCTGACCTTTTCATCTCACGGTCAAAAGCACGGCACGATTGCGTAACGCTTAATGAAGATTTAATCTTTTGCGTAACAATCGCATAAGCATTGAGCTATGTCGCATGAGAAATTACTTCCGTCTGCCCGTGAAAATAATACGAATTTGAATCGCTCGCGTGGAATCTGTGGAATTAAATCTACGGAATCTACGGAACAATTTAACTCTGCAAATGCGTAATGCCCAATCATTAAATGCTATCAAGTTAGTGCTCCATTGGCTTTCTATTTCCGTCACGTAACAATGAGCTTAGAAATCTAATTTCAATTATGAAACTGCCCTGCAGTAAAGCATCGTTTCTCTTCCTTATTTCTTTGTGCAATTTCTGTAGATGTTTTCAAATAAATACGCATAAATATTATACTTGCATATACACGAAATCCATATCTAATTTTAAAAAAACCGCACTTCAAAGTGCTTCTAATTTTTGAAATTTTTTTGTTTTATTTTTAATTTTATTGCAAGATGAACAAAAAACGATTATTTATGGACAAATTGTGGAAAATCAAATGCCATATCAATTTTGTAAAAATTTGCATTTCGGAGTGCCAATTTTACAGACCTATTTTAGCGATTGAGGAAATGTAGCTTGCATAAAAAATATTAAATTTTTTTCTCCCTTGACATATCTTATTGCATATCCGTATAAACGCGATATTATATAAGCTGCTTTCACCGATACTCCCCTCAAAGCAGAATAAAGAAAAAAATGTATTTCTCTCCGCCACTGTGAATTACCGCGGATCGAGGTTAATCTCGTTTCTTGTGCCCGGGGCGCCGTCTCTGCCGGAAGGCGCTTATCCGGAGGACTCCAGTAACAGCTGCAGCAGGTGCAGGTTGTTTAACCGTATATTGCTATGTCGCGCCTCGCGTGTCTCGTCACCTCGTCGCAACATCCTCAAAAGGAACCACGTCCCCGTCACGGCGTGTTTCCCGCAAAGGAAATTAATACCCGCGCCTATGGGCAAACGTAAGAGTTGTGTACTTGTTGTGGTATTTTGCTTAGCGTTAACGAAGTTTTGCCAGCGCCCTTAATTATACGAAAACAACGAAGGCATAATTTCAACTGAAGAAGAACGTGATCATCCTACACTTGGAAAAAGATTAGATTTTCAATTAAATTATTCTACACACTCATCTTATATAAGTTAATTGTTTCCACTCATAACTTATTTATTAATACTTCATGTAAGTTATGTATGTAATATTCCAGAACTTGTATTATCTTTCAAAACGTCTTGTGCATTAAAGAATCAAGACTGTTTTCTTAAATTGTTATTCTTTTCTTACAGAAGATATTTTTCCTTAAAGTCGGATTTCACGGAACTGTCTCTAAATATAGCACTAGCATTTTTGTGAGGTTTATCTTGCGAGTGTCAGTATTGTTTACAAAATGGGTTATATTCATTTGAATAATGAAGGCCGCTTATACATCGGCCGTGAAGAGAAACGGGCAGCTCGTCGCTTCGAATTTCCCACGAAGAAAATTAATGTCCATGCTGAGGGCGAACCTCCCCATTGCGCGCATGATACATATTAAAACGCGAAAACCGTTTATACGGAGCATATTGCGTTAAATACCATCTGAATGAAGAGAAAAAGTTGACAAACAATGCTTAATCGAGGTAAAGAGAACTATGATATTTGTTTTGAAAACTCCAAAATAAATGATTTTGTATTTCTACATACTTTATCCGCGTTTTATTCATTAACTTAACGTAGTATCAGTCTCATCCTTTTATTTTTGCATTTTTAAGAGAATAACAATAATTGAATAATTATTTATTAAAACAATAAAATAT
This sequence comes from Tetramorium alpestre, assembly GCA_021460005.1. Taxonomy (NCBI): domain Eukaryota; kingdom Metazoa; phylum Arthropoda; class Insecta; order Hymenoptera; family Formicidae; genus Tetramorium; species Tetramorium alpestre. Next base: position 557,981 of record JAJVSH010000032.1, on the reverse strand, counting down.
ACTAGTATGTTTTTTGCAGCAATCCCAAAAATAGAAGTGATTTATGAATTCATAAATCACAAGGAGAAATATAATCAATGTTTGAAGAACTACTCTCAACATCGCATAATAATATTTAAAAGCTTCAAGAGTATATTTTGAGGAAATATTTCTTATGTTACACAACTTCTTTTCTCCCTCTGTTTTTCTTCAAGCTATATATATTACGTGCTCATCTCTATGTGGTGCCACATAAACTATTTTCGGTACGACTTATTTTAACGAGCTTATTCATTATTACCTGCGCAGCTCTATCTCTCTTTGTGTAGGCTGTACTCTAACGTTTAAGGATACGTTATATGCGTCAAACGGCCTTTACGTTTCTCGGCCGCGCTTGCCATGAGATGATACGTACACATGCAGAGCCGAGTGAGGTATGATACGCGAAAGGAAGAGGATGCTTCCACAGCTGGTAGCAATTAACGGTAGGACCGAGAGCTATATACTATACAGCGCTCTCTCTCTCGCGCGCGCACACGCTTTGCATTCGTATGCATGGAAGGCGAATCGGTGGTAGCTTTACGTGCCGCGGGCCAAAGCAAATTGAGGGCTTCGGGCCACGGAGTTCTCCCGCGATCTATCTGTCCACCCTTCCCCGCATCCTTCCCCCCCTTCCCTCTCTCTCTCTCTCTCTCTCTCTCTCTCATTCTCTGGAAGTCCGAGAATTCTCGTTCATACTGCATCGCAATGTAAAATGGCTTCAGGTGATTGGTAATTTGTGCGAATTTGCGCGATACATGCAGACCCATTTTATAAATGACATGCATAAAAATGCTTGCATCGGACACGGAACACCGAAAGCACAGGGAAGAGATATTTTCATTATATTTCCTGTTACAAGTTTTCTAAAACAGCTGCTCAGTACGCAGCCAACGCATTGCAAAGCGTATCCTTTCGCTACCCAAAATCGTAAACTGAAAGAGCCTGAATTTCTGTGCGAGATAAAACGAGCTTATTTGTCTGAACAGATAGGTCTTTTACTACTTACAAGTTCAGTGAATAAGGCAGTTCAAAATCAGACACAATTGGATGTACGATATAGAAATTGATCTGGCTTCTTTCATTTTATTCGTAAGAAATGTATCTTCAATTTCTATACGAATTGCCATATATTAAATTTGTGAACTCAGAAATATAATGAAATATAATGCTAGTATTTTATTTAAAATTTATTTTAAAATTTAAAAAAATTTATTTTAAATTTATTTTAAAATAGAATTATTGAATAAATGATAAAACTATCGTATAAGATTATATTATTAAAAAAGAAATGTTTATAACATGAGATATTTTATTATTAAAAAAATGATAAATATTCACTCTATCTCGTCAGAAAAAAATTATTAAACACGTCAAATGAATTTTTCCGTATTTTTTTAAATATATAAATAAATATTATGTAGAAAAATTATTTTTCCTGAAATAATTTGTTCTTTCAGAAAATAATATTTACATTATTTGTATCGTTGTACTCCAATTATCAGCTAATTAGCTTCTATGATAATAATTGATACATGAATGTATTTAACGTACAATTGCGTTTCATGTTAATTACGCTTTTGTCGATTCTATCCTAAATATCGCAGAACGTACACGATGTTAAACAAAATGTTCAGATCACAATCGCGATAAGGCACGCTTTTAGACTTAATCCATTCTCTTTCGTAATCTCTGTCTTTAAAAGTCACGCTAGGGTTTCGAAATGACTCGTCGCTCGTAAAAAGTATTATCTGCAATCTGGGAGGCCGGATAGTTTGAAGGCGTTTTCGGCGTGGGTGGCGTTTAGTCGCTTAATCGGACGTCGTCAAAGCGGTCATAGTCGCGCAAAAAGCGAGGGTCATTCCAGCGACTCGATTAAAGTTATGAAAAAGTTTACGATCTCCAAGATCACCCAGCGGCAGGAAAGGGTGCCCGGCTCTTAGCGAGATGCACGTGGGGGAAAATTGTGTCTACTGATTTTGTCGAGTTGTAGATAACGATTGCTGAATATTGTCAAAGAAAACAAGTGTACGCGTTGATAATCGAGTATCGATTTAAAACGCCTTTTTTTCAGAGTAGAAAATACACTTCAAGAAAATACACTGAAATTATGTATATCATATTTCTGAAAAAAATTAAAATTTATATTTAAGTAGTTCTTAACGTAATTTTTTCCCTATATACGCATACATATATATTATTAAATTTTAATTTTATAAAAATTTAAGTCCCATTACATTTTCTTCGGGATTTTACTTATTTTATACTTTACAAATAGATACTTTCGTATAAATAGCTGCCGCGATATGCTTGACTATATGTTTATTCCACCTTGGATATTCATATCGAATTGTGGTCGTCTGACTCGTAAATTTATCGCGACCATTTTGCACTCTTGTTCACGGCGTTTATGTTTACCAGTTCAGGTTAAATGCGAATACATTTCGTTCGCTCGCGGGTCGTATAGAATATACCAAAAAACGATAACGTCAGTCGCAACAGCCCGGAAAAGAGATGCTCGTCGCGGATTATTATTCCTGTTCCATTAGCAGGTAATTAAACGCAATGCGCGCATTTAAACCGGTGATTTAATTTCGAGGTAGGAGTCGACGACCGAGCTTGCGATCTTCCATTTAAAAAGGATAATTAGCTATCGATTTTACTTTCATGCCTGTTCGCGGGGAAATCAAGGCAGGAAAGGAGATGAGGAGGAAGCAAGGGGAGAAACGGGAGGGGGGGAAGAAGGGGAACAAGAGAACGAAGGTACATTCTCGCTCTGTACGCCGGGGAATTTTTATTATGCGCTCCATCGACGCCGTTCTCTTTAGCGGTACGTGCATTTGAAAGCCGATGCCCCCGAGTAAATACCTTACCTTGCCCTAGGGGGTGAAACTTGAAAGTTCGCCGAGAAACTTTTTCTTTGGTGATGTTGTTTGATAGAAATTAGGAGAGCGACCAGTCACGTGCTACAACTTTAATGCTCGGCCCACTCCGGGACGTTCATTTTACGAAAATCTCGATAATCGCCCGGCGATAAAAATAAGTGATTTAAAAAGCCGATGGTAATTGATTTTGCGATATTGAATTCTCGATTTGTGTGAAATTTTCTTTCTTTTTTTCTTTCTTTCGAAGATTGATTTTACATATATAACATTTATCCTATTAGCGTCGTAATCGCGGGATCTAGGGTAAAAGGGGATTTCTACAATGTGTCGTAATTGTGAAATTATCGCATTGTCGGAAGATGAACTAATTTTTCGTAATGATTGTGCTTTCATAAGAATCAAGAGTTGTTGAATAAAAACGGATAAAGTGAATGAATAATAATTGAATCAAATTTTTTTACATAATCAACGTCTTTCAGAAATTAGATGTTCGCGTTACCAAAAAGTTTTTATTAGGAAATATTAATTTTACCAAAGAAGCAGACGCACTGATGATGAGAAGTTCGAAATCTTCAGACCGATCTTCATATCGAGGGAATTAGCTTCTTGAAAGGAAATTACGTTCATCCATTTCGACTATTTACCCGCTTAATTAGGAAGTATCTTTCATGGAAAAGATGATTCTTGCGCATACCGCACTTTAGAACACGCGTCTCAGTCAATTCATATTCTCCACCGGGATTCATAGAATTCACATAAGGGCCAAAATGAGTATTATCAATTGCTTTGAGAAATGTGTAATTTTTCGATGAGACCTTATTGTCATTCTAAAAAAATACTACATTGAAAAAAAAATTCTGGCTAAAAACGTACGAATCGGAAAATCTTGTAAGATTGATCAAATGTTCTGGCTATTATAATAGAACTCAATACTTTATAATTTATAAATAAAATTATAAATAGAACTATAAATAGAACTCAATACTTTATAAGTTATAAAGTTATAACCAGAATTTCGATTATAATAACTAGAATATTTGATCAATCCTACAAGAGTTTCTGATTCCGTTTTTAACCAGAATTTTTTTCAGTGTAGTTACTGTACACGAGAAATAATTATTTTCCGCTTCCGAGAGAAAAAGTCATCACGTTATTAGCGTGTGAACTCATACTGTTCCTCGTCAATTACCGTTGATTCGCATAGGTGACCGTAAACATCGAAAATTTTCTCCTCATCATTCACGTGCGCACTCGATTATCACGCCGATAAATAGCCATTCAGTGTCGATGAGCGCGCGCGATACAGGAGTTTCACGCTGGAAGCGCAGCGATTTAAGCGAGAAAGTACGAAGGCCGGTCGTTGGTATGCCCGGCGGGTGACAGTGGATAGGTATCGCGATAGATCGATCGCCGTGTGCGGCGAACGGAGAGAGAAAGAGAGAGAGAGAGAGCCCTGACATTTCCGCGGGAAAAAGCGCGGGGTCCTTCTCCCGTTCCGGGTGAAAGAATTCCATTTGAAGCCGCGGAGATCGAAGGTATTCTCGATCAGCCCTCCGCTGGTCGACCGGCGGCGGATATCGGGATTGTGCGCGCAGGTAAAGCGCGCGTCGGGGATTTACCTTCGATTTAATCTGTCTCGTCTATCTCGCGTCGCCGATGAACGGAACCGTCCCACCAGCCGGTGGTGAACGATCGTCCCGAGACCGGGGTGGGATTTTGGGCTTCAGGAAGACGAACGAAGGACGATAACGTCGGCGACCGTGCCGGGATCACGCCGACAGGTCAGAAACAGAGTGCTCCCAATCAACCTAAGATTTTTTTTTCACCGGCTCTCCCCCGGAGCGCCGAGGCAACGCGTAAGAGCCCGGATATCCCCGTCCTAAGTCCCGCTCGCTCGGCGAGAGTAACGATCAACCTTCGGTTGGAAAAGCCGTCGCGCGATAAACCCGTCGTGAGCGAAACTCGCCTTTTAAATTCGACGTTAATTTCGACGCTCGATCTCTCTCGCCGCCACTCCTTTAACCCTTTTAATCGCGCCCGTAAAGATTGAACTATCCCAGCATCGTTTTTCGCAACGATCCCTTCTTACCGATTAAATACGCTCTGTGTTTAGCTAAAGAAATAAGACCCGCATAATTTAAATGAGATCAACTTTCGATCGCTGCAAAGACGAAAAAACAATTTGTGGTAACAGGTATCTTATATCTGTTTCAATTGTTATGACATAAATTATTAAATTCTACAATTCGGAAATTAATAATCCTTACATTTTGCTGAAACGGGCAAAACGGGCAAATTGCAATGTAGCAATGTAGTTCTAGGCAAATCAAATATTACAAATTACGGATTAAACAGCACATACGTTTCTTGATTGTTAACATCGAGTTCGATTTTGAAATGACAGACGTATTACTATTGCAAATTAATGAAACGTCACGGCGAATGTCCGGATTAATTTCCCAATGCATTCAGCAGGTGCACATAATCTTACTTTCGCAAAAGCGAGTGAATGGCATGTCCGATGCCATGTCCGCAGTTAATACGGTTCACGTGTAAACGGATACGCGGAAAATGGACAGACGTCCATACGTAACGTATCGAATGACGTCATTATCTGCACGACGTGATCACAATTTCGGCGAACGCGTTAATGCCGGTACATTACTCATTGTCTACGGTGCGACTTCCAACGAGCTACAACCCTTTCGATCCTGTCTAACGACAAGGCGGGATTAAACGCCCTTAGCTTGACAAAGAGATAGATAGATCGATTAATCGACATCTTTAATAATAAAATATAATCCTCTTGATATATAGCAATATTATTTGTAAACTACGAAAAATGTTATTTAAATTTCCATTTGTCATTTTATGTGTGCCCGTCCAACTACCATTGAAAGAAACGGAATATCAGTAAATAAAAATGTATTCAATTTAAACAATAAAACAAATAAATATATATTTCAAAATCAATAAATCAAATAATCTTTAATAAAATTAATAGAAAACTAAAACTTTTTTATTAAAAAGAAATTAATATTCGCATTAATAGAGACTGTAAAGTTTATTTCTTCTTGATGCTTTTTTTCGCATATTTTCCATTTGAATGAAACAAAAAAAGAATATATATGCAATTTAAAAAACGCACGCCAAAAGTGTCAACATAACCATCTTTTATGGTGCGTCACGAATGCTCGAATTTACCGATAGGCTCGATTTGAATTCATAGATTCACTTCGCACCGTTTTTTTTTCTTTTTACATTTTTTTTTTCGCTGCGATATTTGTCGTTGCTCCAACGAAGCGTCTCCACAATGTGAAAATTCTCCCCCAAAAATAGGGAAATTCTACGAGAACAAATAGCCGGCAATAATAAAAATAGTTGTAGCTGCATTAAAAAAAAAAAGGTTTGTGTATCGAAACTCGCACAAATTCCAATTCGCCTTTCTATTGTCTTTTTGTTGTCTTTTTCTATCGGCTCCTCTCTCTTGACGAAATTAAATTTCTCGCAACGGCACGGGCGCGTGTCGCGATCTAATTCCGACGGTCGTGAAAATCATCCCGTCGCCACTTCCATCCCCCTAATTTCACAAATTCTATACTACACGGGATTTCGCGGTTCCATCGCGTTTCGTCCGCGGTGAGTAGTTCCGGCAGCGTTCATCGGTGTAATCGATTTCGTTCCGCCATCGCGGTGAGAGGGTGGAGAAAGGGAGTTAGTGAAGAGGGAGAACGGGGAGGGGGCAGGGAGAGGGCGAAAACCTTTGTGCGATTTTCCGCGTACAGCACGCGCGGGAACACGCTATGCGATGGATCGGCGTTTATTGTCAATCGTACCGCATTGCGTACATGTATTCCCAGTCGCTTCCTCAGTCCCCGCTCATCTCTCTCATACTCCTCCACCCCCTCCAACCCTTTCCCCCAATCAACAGTGAAAAACGGTCGAAAAGCCGTGTAAATTCGGATACACGTAAATACAATCGCGTCCACTTATATGCGCGCTCCTATGTCGGCTGTATTGTTAGACATTTTTTAATGGTTTTTCAGAGGCTTCGACAAGAGGCTTCTATTTACTTATTCAGAACGTCGGAAAATCAATAGACACCACTCGTATTCAGGAATACGCCGAAATCAAGTTTTTCTCGGCGGAAACTCTGAGAAAGGCCGTCATCCGTCGCAAGTTAATTCTCGAAATTAAGTATCTCCGTAATTAAATTTAATTAGGACTTCATATTAAGACGGACCCAGCTTACAGTTAATGTATTAATGTTGGAACCTACTTGAATTTAATTCAGCTGTAATTACATTACCCATGTTTACCTCGTTGAAATTATGTAATTTGCAATTTGCCGAGTCATCTCAGAAAATATCGACATGTGCTCCCGTTAAAACGACCGTCACGTTGTAATAGTCACGATGACGTATCGAAAATACGGTCTTTCGCCTCGCGGAGATATTCTTTAGCTCAACTTCTGCTCCGTGCAGGAACGGTAAACACATCGGAGATCTGGTATATTTCGTAGACTATACACAACACGTCAACGCAACGGAAACTAGATACGTATAAGCTTTTGGTAGTTTCTATTAAGCGTTATCTTCGTCTCTGTTGCCGGTGATGATCACTACTAACCGTTAACGTTGCCCTAAATGAACACGTGTCTATTTCCATCTTGACATTGTCTTCGCCTGACATATCATATACAAGGTACAACTCGAGTTTCAGAAGCTCCGTTACATTCGCAACAGGATGAACCGTGCGGTTATCGACCATTCAGGTTTACGAGTCCCTAATTAGGTTTATTCGCCCTTATGCTAATTTTCCGTTAAATGGAACGTGTACGGTGTTTATCAGGGACGCTAAATTCTGCTAATTGAGATTCACTTAAAATCGAGAGTTGTCTACATTCGCATTTCTAGATCTGTGCGACGCAGCGTGACTTTCAAATCTTTCGCATAACTTAAAAATTTGTAAACCATCGTCGATTTTGCGTGCCACGCGCGCACAATGGATTACCTTTTATTTCCTTACAAATCTCGCATTCGACCATTTGCCAAACCGCCGCGCTTTTCGTTCTCTCGTTTTCGCGGCGGTGTAATTCATACGTTGTGTAATTCACACATTCGATCGTGCAAAAGCAACATTTATCGCGGAGGTCCGTGGTGCATCCGCTTGTATCTCTGTCTGTTGCGACTATCGCCTCGAGTGTTTACAAGCCAGCGCCCACGTACGTGCTCATTTCGAAATGGATGGCCGGCGGCAAGATAATAAGGCAATCCGCGCGTGCGTATACGCATATGAGAGTTACAAGCGTGGGACAGTGATACTCGCATAAATTGCATGAATTACAGATGCGGAGAGCTGAAGCGCGCGAGCGCGTATTTGATAGTACTGAGAATTTATTTCTTAAAACTCGGATGATAGAATTGCAGCTCTCTACGCGGTGAAATAAATATTAATAATCTCGACATGAAAAAAAATAATTTTAGAAAAATTGCATTATATTACAAAATGCGCATATATAAATTAAATATAATTATAAATTAATTTGTAATGTAATTATCGAGGCTATTAAAATAATACATTTTACGTGCGGCGAATATATGATTTACTTCGTTTTTGTTGATTCTCCGTTCCTCCTTTTATTGTTCCACTCGCGAAAACAGGATTACGATTCCACACTAATCTAAAATATGACTATCGCACAGCACTCCCGATATTAGTCGCACGTGACGCGCATTTTATGCGACGAAAGAATTTCAGGCGGAAAAGCCACGCGTGACGCAATTTGCGGATAACCCTCGAACGACGCCAAATCAACAATACAAATGATGAATTACACAATGCAGCAACACACAAATGTGTCGCACAGTTAACAAATATTAAAATGCGAAGTTAATTGCACTTGGACTTATTAATTAAACACTATTGGTGTCGATCTGCTTCGTTTTAGGTTGAATTAATGGCTAATTAAACCGTTCCGAAAATGTGTAATCAAAATTCGGCATTGCATGAGCAAATACATTTCCATCACGTATCAAATATTCCGAGAAATATATGTATTATTAATAAATACATCACGTTTAATATATCATGACTTTTCGTTGCTTTAAATCATTCGATTTCTGTATTATTCGGGCTCGCGATTGGAAAGTAATGATCAAATTACATTATTAAAATCGATGAAAGCATCAAATTCTAATGCTGAAAATACCCCTAAATATTATTATGAAGGGATTATACACCGTAAATATGACAATAGAGCAATAATTCAAATATAATTTCAATGCTCTATCGTTACAATTCGTATCTTAAATGAATAAATTGAGGTATCTACTTCGATGGATGATCTCAATATGCTTAATCCTCTCATACTGAATTAGTCGCGAAAATTAATCGATCGCGTGGCTTTGTAATCGCTAATTTGTAGGGAATGATCGCATTTCACATCTCGTGGCACTTCTCGCGATCGTATTCCGAGATGTAATACGACACGTAGAACGGCACGTGCTGCCTGCCTGCCGACTCGAATCTCTCTATGCAAATGATAGCGCGGCGACCTTGTATATACGACAATGTTTCCCTCTTCCAAAAAAAAAATAAATAAATGCCAAATGTCATCATGTACCAATCAATTCGTTGAAATTACCAACGTTTAACATAAAGAATGGACTCTCATTATTAGTTTTTGCGAAATAATATATTAAATATTTAATTGAAAAACAAAATTCATCTCATTTTAAGTGAATATTGATCTTTAGATTAATTTATTATACTGTCACTTTTCTCGAATTTTGATGAATAAAATTGTGATTTTATATGACAAATCGAATATTTCTTTTCTGATTTTTACATTTAAGGGGGTATTCTAGTCTAGAGGATCAGAAAACTCGATTTTTTTTTGTATGTTTTGCATGTCTGCAAAAGTATTTTGCCCGATTCGTAAAATTAACAGTTACAGCACCTGGTAAGGAGCAGCCTCTGGTGCGCGCTCGGGCCGTGCAGCACACGATAGAACATTGTATCGACATTATATTTCGGTTAGATTCGGTAAGATTCGGAAAACCGTTATTCTCGAACATTTGGAAAAAGGTTTTTCGAAAATACGATCAATTTTAATCTGCCTGTGAAGGAGCATTTCTTTTCTCGAAAGATGCAAAAGTTCATTTTTTTTAAATAAAAGAATTTTATTCTTTATATTTAAGAATTTTAGATTTAATAATCTTTTCAAATAATATAATAAACCATTCAAATTTTAATGTAAAACATAGATTAAGCAATTTGCATGTTACAGTTAAATTTTGCAACTAATAATCAACTTGTCAATATCACTTGATTGCAGTAATGTATATAACACATAGGAAATGAAAAGACAAAATCAACTGAGCAATAAAAATCAATATCACCTAAATTATAAAAGTTGATAATGGTACACGTGAGCAATATGTGTGTAAATACAATTACTTCAATTCTGCGATAACATTAACAAAAATTCACTTTTCATTCGAAAATTACTTGGAATATCTAGATATAAGTACACGTCGCGATCCTTACAAAAACTCTCTCTGGATGATAGCAGAAATCGTTTCGCTCTTTCAGGCAAAGCATCAAAAGCTTGTTCCGAAATTTCGCTCGCGTGGACGTGATTTCGGTGAGAAAAAGAGAGTAGAGAGGAGAGAATGAGAAAGAGGGTCGGCAATGATGGTCACGTTCAACGGGGAGTTCGATGTTCGTACTCTCGCAACCGTGGCGTTCTCATCCCGTTCGCGTACGCTTTACGACGCTCGGACCATCGGCAAGAACCGCGAAAACTGGCGTTATCTCCGCGCAACAACGGCTTACCCATCGCGGTTTCCTGTCAACAAGTACGCGTTGTGAAAAGTCAATTTACGGAGCACACGCGCGCGCGCACACGTTTTCTTCGTTGTACCCGTCATCGATCCCGCAATCTCCGGAAATATCTTCACTTTCCGCTCCTCCGCTACATAAAGTGATACTCGGACGCTTGACTGTCGCGCCAATATTTTCGCAAAGTTTAAGAGAAAGAACGATCTGCGAATCACTGGTGCGCATGGGAGTTTTAATAAAAAGTAATATTAAAAAAAACAATGCATTTTCAAGAAAATTTTGAAAGCAGCTTTTAATTGATAATGTTTTTAAATGAATCGAAAATTTATATAATATCTTTATTAATCTTTATATAATATCTTTATTAATTTATATAATATCTTTATATCTTTATTAATTTATATAATATTTTCCAAGTTTCATGAAAATCTACAAAAGCTCCGTTGCCCCCGAGATGTAATAAGCCACTACGTATTTATTCTATTTCAAAAATTTATAAATATTTATTTTCAAAAATTGCTATGCCAAAAATGTATAAAAATATAGCAAAAAACCTTTCTCATGGGGATTGAAAGCAATATATGAAAAGTTTAATTATTCAACGTTCGGCCATCTTTCTCTTTTCTCCTCTCTTTCGTGGAGGAATATTTAAACCAGAGGTACACCAAAATGCAAAAACATGCAACGGCCTATATATCGCCTTCGCCGCGGGGAGTATCAGCAGGTTTTAACGAGACGTCCACGTGTCGCTCATAAAACAACGACCACAAAGCCGGATGCTAAATAATACTGTGCATTCATTATTTTAATACGCATCGTCAATAATTAAATAGCTGTATAATCCTGTGCGTTTGAATCCCAAACATTTTCCCTGGCTTGAGTAAGGTGTGTCCGGAATATTCGAGCACACCCAGGAGAATGTGATAATCCACTCAACATGTTTCCTATATATCGTACGGAATTTTTGATTTTTTTAATGGATGCGAAACAGTTACGCGATAAATCAGAAAAAAACCTCGCCTATTTTAAGTTGAAAACATTCTGGAAATTATCTCATAGTTGTGAGAAAAGAATGTTATACTAAAACAATGTTGCAATAAATAAGAAGCAAGATGAAATATGATAATTAAATAACTTTCAGATACTTCAATTTTTATTTTATAAATATTTATAGAAGCTTCATACTTATATCTTTTTATGATCTAACTGCAATTATAAAATAAATAATATTTATAAAATATTGTTGAAGAATGTATTTAAATGTATACAATAGCCGTTCTTCTTTTTCCTTCATCAAATTATCTTTCGTTATTTTTGTGGAATGAAAATTAGGTTAGGGCAGGTTAAAGGAACGCCATGCTGAGTTAACGAGTAGTCGTAGCGATTGAATAGAACGTTTTTCTGACGAACGACTACGGACGCGGTAGGTGGCAGGTGATGAATCGCGTTTCGGACTCGGGCTATCGCTGGCAGATGACAAATGACGAGCAGTTTGCAACAATGATAATATACGTGACTGAGAACAAAATACAATCCGTCGCATGCGAGAAACTGTCTCGGACTTTTATGACACGTTTAGAGATCACAATCAGAAAAAGGAGCGATTATACGAGACGTTCTGGAAGCGACGGCTTCCAGATAAATCGACTTTTCCCGAGTGAAATATTTAACTATGAATTATAAATGAAAATTTGACAAAAGTATTTTTAAAAGACTGAATATGCTACTTATAAGGAATTAATATGCAGTATAAAGTGAATGCAAAGGGAATTTCTCTCTTTCATTATACTTTTATATAAATAAGTTAGTTTTTAAGAGAGCTTTTATATAATAGCTTTTCCCCTTTTTGATAATTTCATTTTTACTACTTATTAGATTTGTACGTTTTCACAGTCTCTTCAAATTTTTCAATCTTTTTATCTACAAAATCAAATACTTCACTAATGAATCTTTCAATTGTAAATCACTCTTTTAAATAAAGTTTCAGAAATTTAGAAAAATATAATTTTCAGTGGTCTTTTAGTTAAAATTTTTTAATTTTATTATTACTGCTGATCAAGATTAGCATTCTTAGTTCGTTTTATAATAGCCATTGTATCAAAAGAAAGCCTGCGTCCTCTGGGACATCCTGTACGCAGACGGACACGGAATAATTGTGCTTTAGATATTTCAGACGCGTTTCTTTCTCAAACGGCTCTCTAATTCGATTCTTCGCACGTCCACAGAGCCGGCCTGGAATTCCGGCTTAAACGAAACTATCTCCGGTCGTATATCTGAGTTTCGAGGGGTTAAATGGCGCGCCATTTAACGTAAGAAACGAATCGCACCGAGATCCACTTTGCGTGTTCGTTGAAAGGAAGGCGGAAAGGAACTAAGAGAGGGGCAAGAGGGAAATGCGGCATGGTGGATACGGCGCGTAATTAATTATGCGATGTACACACGGTACGAATTAATTCCGCTTTGTCTCTCTGCAATTCTTGATCGAGAGGGTTTTAATCAAACTGGAACTGTCGATAACGCAAAGAATGCTACAGACAACAAAAGATCACTTTTGTAGTGTCTAAATTGATAATGGAAAATAAAGTAAAAATAAGGTCTGTACACTCGACATTTGCAACGAATTTTTCTTCACGAGAAAAACCTGAGAGATATTTTGAGAAAACAAAACATTAATGTTTCAGTCTTCTCATAAGAAAATAAACAAAAAATATTATCTATCTTTTTAATATTTAATATCTTTCTCTATCGGATTTTTCTATATATAATATTTTTACTAATCCAAGTTAATGTATAAAGTATGAAATAACAGAAACAATTTATATAAACTAGAAGATTGATCGTCATTTCAGTCTGCAGTGGCTTAAGTCTTAAAAATCGTAATTATCGTGATATCGGTCGGTTGCAATTACGATCACCAGGATCGACATTAACGGCAGCTGATGGCAGTTAAGAACGGCCAATTGCAGACGTATCTATCGATGTATCAAGGAGAGTATCGTGTAGGGGGTTCGAATGCTACGCCGATGATGATGTCCGTTGCCGGACGACGCTCAAACCCCCGAGAAGGATTACAGACAACAGATCGTATTGGATAATTCGCCGACTAACAATGCGTTAAGCTGGGAACGTTCGTATCCGGTAACCAGGAACGGCTCTCTCGTCCGTAATATCGCCCGAGGGAGAAGCACGTTGCGCTTCGATAAAGAAGCTAGAACCCAATGTAGTCTGCTACTAAATGCGTAATATTATCGGCTATCATCTTGCCTGCGGTGACGCAGATATCCCTGTGCAACCGTCATAATAACAAGCACCTTGCAATACGAAATGTCGAATATGAATCAGTAACTAGGAGGAAAATTATCTTGGTCCTAAGGATAGAATGTATTGAATTAATATTTCAATCTATTGTAATCGACGAGGATTACTTTCATAATAAAAAAGAGCGCCTGAATTATATACATTTATATAAATGTTATTATAAAAGATTTAATGTTGTGTTCGAATGGAAGAAACGCTCCCTTGAAATATTTCATTGTCCAAATTAATGAGGTATATTGCTACTCGTATATCTAGCCACTCCTACTAAGTGCACGTTAGCGTGACTGACTTAAATTTTCTATAAAACGTAAAGTTTCGCACCAGAGAGCTTTAAGCGCAGCGTAATGAAAAGGATCATACATGAAAGAATATACACGAAAGCGTAATACCTGCGAATAAAGTTAAATTGCTTATTAAAAATCTGTATATTAATTCTTGAATATCCGCCTATTAGTAGTAGATCCTATTAATAATGCACACAGTGCCGTGCTATTAGATTTTACATAACGCTCGTAAATTTAAGCGATTTCGTGACTGAGCGGCAGGCTGCATTGGAATATTTAACAGTAGACGCACGGCGGAATGTTGCAGAAATTAATTTGAAACCGGCATCAAACAGTCTCCGGCACTGTTAAAGTCATTAACGTCGCGCGCGCTTAGAAACGCCGATAACAGTGTCGCGCATAACTCTGTCTGTCGTACGCTTTTGAATTTCGCTTTTTTTTTTCCAACGGATACAGATTCGTGCGACGAAATGATTTTTCTATCGTCGAAAAAAAAAAAGAAAAATTTGCAAACGATAACTGTAACGAGTTCGCCTGTGTTACATCCGTCATGAAATTGCATGGTTTTTATATATGAGCCGTGTAAACATACGTGTTTGTAATGCATGCTTACGGCTAATGGATACCGTAAGCAAAGCTTAACGAAAACTAAATTCTGCGTCTGTAATCAGTAGGTACATGTGTCCATAACATCGTTACCTTAATTCACCTCGCGGCTGAGTACGCAACGCGATCGGGGAGAGAGTTCGTATATTTGTTGTACGATTTAATTACCTTCGGAAAACTGCCCGCGTGCAACTGGACTTTTCCTCACCGAATCTCAACAATATCTGGAACGCTCGACAGTTATTTATGTAGGTGCGAGAGAGAGAAAGAGAGAAAAGAGAGAGAAAATATTACAAAATATTCGGAAAAATAGGAGCACACTGGTACACAAAAGTGCATGGTACTACAAATTTTAAGCGTATTTACGGAGTTGAAGTATCACGTTTTTTATGGATATATTTACATCGCCTTGAGAGTTTATTTGAGCTAACAAAAGCGGTGTACACCATCTCAAATTTATTTCATTACGCACATTTCGCGCCACGTATAAATAATCCTTTTCCTTCTTTTATTCCAACAAAAGATAATTTTCTAATATTTAATTTTTAATGTAATTTAATTTAAATAGATTAATAATATATTTAAAAAATAAATGCAATATTTTTTCTTTCTCTTATGTTCCTTTGAACAAAATTTAAATTCTCGCCTACAAAATTCATGCCGAAGGTATTGCATAAAATACTTTTTTCATATGATGCCCTTTGAACGATCCCGAGTTTGGACGTAATATTTTCTACGAACGAATCGCTATAAAAATACAGCTAGCGACAGTGACGACCGGATATAATCGCATCCTACATAAATTGCAGCGAACTTTGACACTAGCAATTATTTATAAGCCGACCGATAAATAGAACATCGTATATCTAGGCCGACGCGCGCCGTGAACACACGATACGGCCTACCATAAAGTCGCGTGATTACTATCGGTGATCGCTATCGCGATTTCGTTTCCGGCACATCGTGGGTGTTGCAAGTTGCCAGCAGTGAAACTGTAGCTGCTGATTACGATGTTTAAGATGCATAAATAAATATAGAATGTAATACAGAAACTTGGATAAGAATCGATACTGTAATAATAGACAACTAGGAGCAACAAATAATAGATAATGAATTAATTCCAATATCACAAAGTAAATTAAAAGTGAAAATTATTAATTATTAATTATTGTTTTAACGTTATTTATAACGTAACACAGCCAGATATATCGTGCGAGAGAAGTAATTCATAATAACAGCCCTGTTTTTCATTGCGCAGATCGATATCGTAATCTCGCGATCTCGCGGTATATCACCCTCAAATTGCATTCGTCGTGTTTTTTATCTTTTACCTCTAAAAGAGCAACATCCAGCTGGACGTTACGAGGAGGTTTCGGACGGTTCGTTGGTCCGTAACGAGAACACGGGGCGGCACGCGTAAGGCGAGGATCGGTGAAGTTCGATACCGTTCCATTCACGAGAGTCCGATCTATCACCTGGCTAAAAGTCACTCGACACTGACCGGATTGTGGAAATCGCGTAGATATTCACATCGCAATAACAAAATTGCAGAAAATAGATTGAGAAAAAAGCTGTTATGACTTCGAACTAGTGCCTTGGATCTCACTACATGCATGCAGACGGCAGTTAAGCAAAGGCTGCAAAGAGCATATTAGCGAATTCTGTCAATTAAACTTGTCAATAAATTTTTAGCGAGAATTTAATTATTATTCGTGAATTTGTAATTTATATATTAAATATATATATATATACTTGTGATAACTTGTGTCTTTATGAATTCAATGTTTACGGTCTATTGCAATAGATCTGGTTGATTAAAATCTGTTTAAAATTACCTTAAAAATAACGCTTTGCTATCTATTAACGATTGTAAGACTTATAAACTCGTCAAAGCTTTTCAATATCTATTCTCGACTGAACTGTATATTCTTCTTATATATTTTTTTTCTGTACATATGTATATATATGTGTAAAATAAAATATAAATGTATAATTATTTTATAGAAAGGAAAAAGGGAGAAAAATACATTTTGACGAGGGAAAATCGACTGCAAGAGGATAAAAATTATTCGATATTTCCCGGTGAAGCAGCTTAAATACGTTTTCAAATGAAAAATGAAACAGAAAAGCATTACATCATTCTGTCGCGTAGAATCGTTATCCGCCGGACGCGGACACTTCGGCTTGCATTTTTCTCCGTTTCGATCGGATCGAAATGAATAGGCCGAATCGAAATTTCCGACATCCCGCCATTATAATCTGCTTTCATCGGATTACGATGTTTTCCCGATAATTGCCGGTATTATACAATTCGACGTGCTCGGCGCAAATAAACGATATTGCAACAAAGTTGCTAGCCGTTTAATTCTCATTAAACAAAAGATTTATAATTTAGCGTGCCGTTATCGTATTAATGTGAAAATAGAGGAATCTCTTGCTTATTACCGCGTACATTCGCGGTAAATTGAACCGGCTTTTGCCGTGTATTAACGCACTTTTATCGCACTGTCAATAGCGTTTGGACAGCAATGGTAACAGGTTGGAAATATAACTAGTAATTGAATTCCCTCATTAAGTGGATACGTTACGCTGTAACAATGAATGTAGGAATATCAACACAGAACGATATTCATTCCACGAGCCTTTGAAAGGGAGAAAGATATCCCGGTTACTTCTGGAATATATGTATACAACAATAACGTCTACACGTTATTTTTTTACATAATAATTAGATAAAGCAAATGTTAATGCGCGGAAATGTTCGCTCTAAAGAAAAGATACATTGTGTGACATAACAATTAAAGAAACTCACGGTACTCCGGAAGAAATCTTGGCGAGGCGCCGTTCGCTCCGTTCCCATTTTGGGAGACAAATATTTGCGGTGCGATCGCAAACCGCAAGTTCTACAGAACGGACTGATATACACGGGGAATACCGGCAGCAAGAGTAATATAAGTCCGAAAATTCTTCGCGAGAAAAGAAAACGGCGTCGTTACGGCGTCTTAGGATTCGGTCGGTCGCTTTTTGCGGCGCTCTTTTATTAGACGTCGCGACATCAAGCTCGGCGAAAAGTGACGGTTTCTTGCTTGCCATCTCGGCCGTAGCACGCTTCGGAGTCGTCCAGTATCAGAACCGATCGATCTTTGCGCGCCGTGCCGGGTATCGGGGGCGATTGGAAACTCGCAGCTCGCGTTTATCCGGCCTCTATTCCGCGCGTCGCGAGCTGCAATCGCAATATATTAATGGTGTTGTGCGAAAACGACATGTCGGCACGAAATAGCGATTCCGGAGAGGAGATATACACCGCCGTGTAAATGTAAGGGATACAAATGGACACCTATCACTTCGGATCAAAATGTCTGGAAAAAACATCGAAAGAATGTGGTAAAAAGTTTCATGTTTAGATTATTGAACTTTAAAAAAATGGAAATTACCGTTTGATAATTAACGGTAATATATAATAACATTGTGATAGCTAAACTAATAATATAATTGTACAATTACAAAATAATTAACAAACGGATAAATTATTAAATAATTTATCTAATGCCCTAATTATTATGAAATGAACTTTCATGAGGTAATAAACGTTAAAAAAAAATACAAGCAACTTGGAGAATTTTTTTGTTATGATTAATAATTATAGATTTCTAAATTTCATACTCTCATTTTGCATTAAAAAAGAGATTGTTTCGAAAAGTTTAAATCGCTCTATTATATGTATAATTTGCGTTCGTGTCTATTCGAAAAACACTTATAAACTTATAACATTTATAAACGAGCGATCACTAACCGAATAAACAAAAAAACTAAACAAATCGTATTTCAAAAATAAAATAAAATACATTTTCCCAAACACCTATGTCACTACACCTGTATCACTTCAAAAATCGTTGCGGCAATATTTACAGACAATAAACATATTTAGACTTTTAAAGAATAAATTAGCCTCTTCTACTTTTCGGCGGTTTCCTGGAGGGTGCTGAATTGTTTTCTTCTGCCTTCAGTGAGCAGTTGATGAACACGGGCGATTGCGTAGAGCCCCAGAGTAAATAGTTGCAGCAAAGTGCCTTCAGAGAAAGAGAAGAAGGAGAAAGCATCTATATACACGCCTAAACCAACCGAAGCAGAAGCTACCGGAAGAGAAGTAAGCTACGGCCGGTAAGGAAAGCGTCAACAAAGACGCTTGGTTCCTACGCGGCTATCTCAGTCTGCTAACTCTTTCATTCCTCGCGGTATATAATGTATATATATTATATATATGTATATATGTGTGCACATGTATGTATATATACGGGTATGTGTGTGCGTGCATGCATATATACTCTTTTGCCAAGTTCATCGCCGCCGGCTAGACAACGATAGCCAGAAGTGTAGCTGAAGCTTTGTTTGCGATGAAGTTTGAATGACTGCTGTTTAAACGGAGAGATTTCTAGAAAATCGATATTACGCCTTTACGTTTGTGCGGACGTAAAACGCGGCCGGAAACGGAACGAAGGCTTTCGCGACCATTAGAGAATCGGAAGAAAGTCGACTGATCAGTTTCCGTTCCTCGTATTATAATAAAGATACGAGTTATTAGACGAAAAAAGATTATAAAAATATATAACTAAATAGAAATAAGATTTTCGTACAGACTCACTTTTACATGCCTTTAAATATGTTAAAAAAGAGATTTTGAGCTTGCTTATTGTTGAAAATACTCGATAAGTGATTAGAAATTAAAATATGTAAATAATAATAAATTAAAGTAAAAATTATTCTGAGAAAACAATGTTAATTTCAGACAATTATTTAAGAATAAGCTAAAACTAGATTCTGCTTTTTACGAATCTATAAGAAAGTATTATAAAAGGGAACGAATTCCACATTAAGTGTTCCTGATTCTTTCATTCTTTTGATTGATTCTTTCATTTTCGGAAAAAGAAAATTGAAAAAGTACGTGATTCATGTTACAGCCAGCCGGTTAACCGATTGTAGTTCGCAAAGCCACCAGCTGATTGTCCATGGCGGGGCAAAACCTTGGGGTACACCTTATATGAGCTTCTCGAGTCGGTCCACTCACGGACAAACCACCTGAGCTCTTTACTGCCCTTCTTTTTCTCCATGCTTATCCCTCTTGGGGATCGGCGAACATGAAGCGTTAGGAAACGCTATGGGTTCTCCCCGGTTAACCCCTTTACTACCCGATTTTATGGCGCGGCGACGCTGTAAATGCGTTAGAGGTAGCCATCGGCTGGCACACGTAGCTTTTCCTCGTTCGATCGCGACGGGGCTCACGTGAGTCGTAAGTGCACGTTAGCCTTGGACAGAAAGCCAGACGACGCGGAAGTGCACCTCGGCATTGACTTATCTTTCAAGACGTGCTGACACTCATAAAGCTGGTCGCTCACGTTAATGGAGAAAAATTATATAATCTTTTTAACATCTGTCAAAAGTTTATTTTTTTTTAATATTCAAAATAAATTTTCTCTTTGTCAAACATATATACATATAAGAAAAAAGACTGTTAAAAAACATCAAATCGATGAAAATTCGATATTCGGAAAAAATTCAAGAGTAAATCATAGTAGAGTTTTTTTTTTAATATTTCCTATCTCTCTCCGAATTTGATGAAAATAAAAAAAAATGTATGTTTTCAATTTATATAACCCCGGCAATTTCATATATTTCATATATTTTATATAATTGAAGTAAGCGGATTCCACGGTGCACTGCAATTTTTAATCAAAACCCACTTCGTCGAACCAAGAAAAGCGACGGGTAAATATAAGAGTAATAAATCAAAAAGATTGTATTTTGCGCGCTCCCATCCGTTTTTATCGCCTCATGACAAATGTGCATTTTTGGAGATAGTGGATTTCAGTGATTGACGACGCGAACATAAACAAAAGTACAACACTTCAATAGCGTATACAGATTTTACACCGACACAGATATACGGCACGCGATTCAATTACCGGCGATCTAACGGGCTCGCCAATAGTTCCGATAATATTCGCGGCAAAGCATTTTAACGTTGAAAATTGCACGCTGTAAAATGTCATATGTCGAAATGACGTATAATTTACCCTTTCGCTGCTTATCGTAGGCAAACTAATATTATGCTCGTTATGCAGCAGACGTAATTCTACGCGACTACGTTTTATTGGGTCAACTGCTACTGCCAAAACGTGAATTTACGCTGCAGTGTACAAATATTATTACGTCCGCGCACATTGAATTATCATACGCCTGTATTTACGTGAACCTATCAAAATTGGCACACGATCAATACAACCACATTTACATTGCCCGCAAACCCGACAAAGTTTCAGTCCTGCACTACTGGCTCCTGAAAATTTCACGCGAGTAACCGCGCATATAGCCCTTTATGATCCCATTATGAAATCGATTTATCTGGATGGAAAATTCGCCTCGGTTCAAATTTGCAGATACATCTTTAAAACGCCGCCTGTTTAAATTCTCATCAGTATGTATTCATATGAATTTAATACATCAATTAAATATTTTATTGCTGAAAAATTTATACTCGATACTTTATTATTCCGTGTAGCGACGTTTCAAATAAAAATAGCTAATTTTTTTCAATTCTATATCGTTATCGTAAAACATCAGATATCGTTGTTGTCGCATAGTAAGAAATGAGATACGAGTTAAACTAACGAGCGAAAATAAAAGCGCTATAGCCGATAGCGACGTTTGTTGCGGCGCTCATGTTGGCGCGCTCATTCACGCGCGGAATGCAATTAGGACTCTGATTTAAAGTTCAGAAGCGCCGCTAACTTTATGATGCATTTGGCGCACAATCTTCCGCCGTTTATCGGGCGTTACGAGTAAATTGAAGGCGAGATTAAAAAGTTGCCCGTTGCCCGTATTACGCATGTATATGTGTGCACATGTATACGTCGTTTCGCAGCCTCGCCCGGCGAAAACGAGTCGCGTATTAAATCGTGGACGAGGCGCGCGAACCGAGTGTTCCGCGATAAAAGCGAACCCGACGAAGTCGAAGTTATAAACGAACTATTGATAGTCCGACCTGTTTGCCCCGCTTGGTAGAAAACTTCCCGCGGTATCGAAAGTTCCGGGTTTTACCGAAAGGCTACCCGGAGTTTCGAAGCGGATTGCACGCTGGAATTAAACGCCTGTGGAGTGAGTTAATGAAACAGACGCTTCGCGCTTTCTACTTCGGCAGTCCTGTTTAAGGTATTGGAATAATTGTGGAGCAATCATGTAAAATGGGTCAGATACTATTAAACTAATTTTGAGAAAGTGACATATGAAAAGCTTATAAATACAAAAGAGCAATGTTTGACACATATTTCCGATACAATTACTTATTTCACTTATTGCATTATATATTATGTGTTTCCCGTATAATTAATGTTAACGCAGAAAAATTAATCCTTCTATTAAAAGAACAGTGATTTCATTTTATAATAGTTTTTATTAAAAGGGAATTTAATTCACCTTGCATGATCACTCTTCAATTATATCCATTACTGATACAAATGATATACGTACGTATGTGATTGCAGGAAAAGCCAAGATGTCTCTTACCTGAAAAAAGAAAAAAATACTACGTTAGAGATAACAAGATCTCAGTTATATATAATAACGTACTTATGTATATTCATGTAAGTAACGAGTGAAACTGATTTAAAATTAGAAATTCGTTCAGTACGTTTCCTTCGGAACAAGTAGTCACAATTATATTCCATCATATATACTTTCTCTGACGCGCAAATTTTTTACTTTAATCCAATTCACCTTTCAATCCCATTCACTCGGCCATACTACTAAATTTCTGGCTTTGCGAAGCAACAGAGTCGCAGATTGCTTAATTGCTCTAGAGAGAGTCATATATCCACAAGATTAAAAAGTTATCAATTCAAAGCCTCGTACATCTGTAAATTACTAGATACGCAAATGTATAAATTTTCAAATGTAATCTCGTTCTCTTAAATGACATTTTTTCATATCATTCGAAATTAAATGAGTGATGACGAGTATTTAATTTTTTTAATACATTCCATGTTATATTAGCTTACATACTCCAGGCTGATGAAAAAATATACTTTGAGACACTTTGACCAGAATTTATGACCCATATATGAAATAATATAAATAAATACTTTGTAAGATTACCGCAAAGTATCTTGAAACATTGTGACAATCGCACTTTTGTGTCACGAAGCGGAGAATGGGAGAGGAAGGGTAAAAACTCACAGCATCCGGACGCTTAGAGTACGCTCGTTCATTCAAAGCACGTGCGAGTTCATCGACTCCGTTGAGATCTCTCGGATCCCGCGACCTCCCACGCGAATCTCTCTCACCCTATATCTCTATATTTCCTCTGTCAACCGTCCACCTGATATTGTTGATCGCGTAATACGAGCCATCTTAATTCTGAACTCTGAATTCTCGCTTCCTACCTAATACTAATCCGGGAAAATTAGTCCAAAACCGTTTAAGGATATTTGGCGCGCTACGGGAAATGGGCTACAGTTTGTGTAGTATCGCAAGCATATCGCAGCTTTAGAAAACGAGAGAGAAAGAAAGGGAAGGGAGGGGGGGGAGGCAAGAGAACACGTGAAAACGAGTAAAACGCGCATCCTCATCGAGGATGTCCCCGTAACGATATCATTACTTAATTAAGATGCAAACTACTTTCAAACTTCGACACGACTCAACTACGGTTAATCTCTCGTCCACTTCCCCTTTCCATACTTCCTTTCCACGCAGCTCCTCAGCACAACTCTCGCGCGCGAGCTTGTCGACTTTCCTTCAGAGGAGCAGACAGCTCTGCGAAATTACGACGCGCATGTCAAAAAGTATCGTACGCCTTCCTCATCTCTCGTCCCGACACGGTTATCGAATCGATAACAAGCAGGGAGTAGCCGTGAGATTGAGAGCCGAGAGAGCTTCAAGATGTTTGAAAGAGAACTTTACGGACGAGCGACTATCCGGAACACGGAAGTAAAATTCTGAACTATGACCGGCGTAACGTGAAGATAAGTGAGGTCGAAGTTGTCGCCATTTGGAAATTTCGAAGTTGTCCGTTCAGTTGCTGGTCTCTAGAAGGCGAGCTTACTCGACGAAGTGTAGCACAGATCGATCCAATATTTCGTAACACCCGTAATCGATCACCCAAAGCTCCGAAGCTCCGTTTCAACCGGTAATAATAAGTTTCGAATCGTGACTTAATTCCTGAGCATCGTTGTTATTTATTAGCAATCCATCAACTCTGTCACGGTCATAAAAGTGATCGATTGCGTGAATAGAATGTTATTTAATTTTACTGATGCATGAAATTATCACCTCGGAGAGAAAAGCTTTTTTATTTTCAATATGTTTTACGAAAAAAACTCGAATGTTACACAAAAAAATCAGTGTATTTATAACACATATTTTAAGAATGAAGAATACAGTTTTACGCAAGTAGTTACAATAAATTGAAAAAATGTCCAGTGCAAAACTAAGATATTAAAGAAAACAGTACGAATTAAATTAAAACAGATCTGAAGCTAAGATTATAACAATTTATAATTAAGAAAACCAAAAATGGAAATTTCTTACAATTGCTTTTAATCTCTATTGCTGCCATATTTGTATTAATAATTCAAATTCATATTAATATTCAAATTTCAATTACTTTTTCCATCAAAAAGATTTTTCTCCACATTAAGCAATTATAATAAAATGCTACATATATTTCATTTCCCTAATAAATATTTAATATATATATATATATATAAAACAAAATTTTAATATAATAAAATATATAAACAAAAGTTTGAATATCAAAATAGCGTTAATCATTTAAAACGCAAAATATTATTTTTGAGTGTGGCTGAAACGTGGAGTGCTCTGTTCCGGGTTGCTAACCAAAAATCGAAAATAGCGAGCGGTCAGTAGGGCACCGGCGGCGAGCCAAGAGACCGATGATTGCAGCGTAAACGGAAGAAAAAAACGAGATTGCGCCGCGGGCATCCGTCGTGTATAAGTATGCATGCCTTTCGGAGAGAGCAAACGCGTGCGACCTATTGCGACACCGCGCGGGGCACGCGCCGCATGTTCGGCCTGCCGCGCGATCTCCGACTCTGTTCCTCGATCGCGTGCTTACTTCGCTAACTTCAACAATGGATTAAATCCTTATAAAGACTAATTATTCGTGCCGAAGTTTCATGCCCTTCGCAAACACGAATAGTAAAACGGAAAGACTTTTTGAAAGACCGCCGATACTTTCGGAGAGTTTAAGTAAATCGCACAACATGAAAAGATAATACGAGCTTATGCTCACGTTGAGAAGCGACTTAGAGTCCTCAATATAAACTTACGTGGCTATAAAAAGTAAGTGGCATCGAGAGAGGTCTCAATGGTCATAAAAGGATTAAACTCATTCCGAATATATCACGAAAGAGCCATCTCTACATTCATAAAATAGTAATAACTGCTAAAAAATTAGATTTTTTAAACGGTATAAAAATAGAGTCTACTTTTAATATAAATAGTTCTATTTAATACAATTTTATTTTTATATATCTTAAGCTACAATACAATTTTATTTTTATATATCTTAAGCTGCAGCCCGTTTAGCTTATGCATTATTTATCCAATATCTCAAAAACTACATCGATAATTAAATTTAGGCGAAAAGTGGTAGAATTTACATTTCAATCACTGTACGCAGCGTAACAAACAATGTAACATGTAAAAACGTAAATAATTATTACACGTTTCTACCTGCGTATATTCGAAGTTTTCACCTTGTTATATTTATATGACACATTGATTAAAAAAAATTATTACATGTTTCGAAAATTTATTTAAAATAAATATATTATCACGTTAATTCATATACTTAAAATACTTAAAAGTTACGATATTTCAAAATCGGAGATACCAACATTTCTGAAATAATCAGCCTAGCTATTGGTATGCGAATCGATATCTTCTACATCCCTGATAAGTACCTAAGATTGTCGAGACATCAAGGCACCATTATCAAAATGGCTCAAATGCGAACGCCTGAATTCCACCGAATTTCCTACCTCCCGTCATCGGCACGCTCTTCCACCAACGATACGCGCTTATCGATGCGTGTGATTACGCAAGCCACGCTCTGTTTATGTCAGTCCGCCTTAGTACATGCGTCGCACCATAATTCTGTAATCGATGAAATCCAATGTTGATTCCGTTACGCAAACGATTTATATAGTCTGTGTGTTCATAACACACGCGTGCGAAACGCACAAAAGCTAAATGTACGAAGTCATGTCATCGTTTCTTCCTTTTCTTTCTCGAATCCCATTTGTAAAACGAAACACCGCTGGAGAATTTTGAACAAAATATATATAAAAAAAAAAATTATTAGAAAAACGAAGAGTGAAGAAGAAAAAGAGAGAATGCCATATTTATAATATCAGAATTTTTAAAAATCTTTGTAAACTTTGCATTATTTAAAGTTGTGAAGTTAGCACTTCGAAATGTTTTTATAAAATTGATATAATATTTGGTTGTCGATAATTTGTCTCATCCATCCATAAATAATTATTTTTTGTACATCTCACAACAAAAACATTAAAAATAAACTAATAATTATTTCAAGATCTACTTAATTATCACGCGTAAAACTTATTTAATTATTTTTTAAATATTTACCTCAATTACCTCATTGTGTACATACGTACCAAACACAATAATATTATATTTTTAACTTTAATGTATTGCTCTTCACACTTCATCATGCCACGTAAAACGTTCAATCAATAACTTATCTCTCGGAAAAAAAACATCGGTTATAAAACACAACCTCGAGAGATCGAACGTTCGCATCAACGAAATAATTTTGTCGCTCGCGTAGCAAAAACACGTATTCGCTCGCTAAAATGCACACCGGAAACGACGCAAGGCGCTCGTAATGACGAAAGATGGTCGGATCCATTGGTCGCTCGTAAAATACTTTTACGAGGCGTCATCGTGCGCCGAAACGAGCCGTGAATCCATCGCGTGCGGAATCGGAAACAGGTGGTGGATGTTTGGAGATCTCGACGAACATGACGATGACAAAAGAAAAAGCAGTATTCTCGAGCTGCGGTCGTAAAGCGGCCAATTCGCGCGAGTATTCACCAGGAACTTCAATCTTGGACAACTCGCAAGCTGGGTCCTTCAATTACGAGAAACAGAGCGAGACATAGGAAGATTGCGGTCGTACATTTAACTCGTAATTACTACGTGACGGGTCCTTAAACCTCAACTCGAAAAAAAAGAGACGAACGTTTCACTGACTGTATGGCGATTTGGAGAAAGTCTAAGAATTGCATTCGGCTGTGTCGAGTTCATTGGAAATTACATAAGTTAATAATATGATGTCGAACGACTTTTGGTTGTATTAAGATAATTGTAGGAATAATATCAAGACTACCTCTAAACTCATCATTTTATTAATTGAAGGAGACGTAAGTAAAAAATGTTTCATATTTCAGAAAAGCGTAAAAGTATGTCTATATCTGTAAGCCTAATAAAAAATATATATATAATATACTCTAGATTTTTTTTATTAGTGTTTCTATTAAACTTGCGATTCGTCAAGAAACTGTTTAAAAAAATTGGAGATCTTTTTATTATCAATTGGACGATTTATGCCTCGTCGTAAACTTTAGCTCGCGTTGCGGTACAAATTGTACTGCAACCAAGCTATGTTAGAATGGTTTAGGGCTTAAATTTCGCTCTGCTTTGCGCTCAACTGCGGTCCCTTTCGCAAGGATCCTTTCTCTGCTATTGCTACCTTCGTCATTCGCAGGACCGGCGGCACGAGAGTTCCTTAAGGTTCCGTACTCTCCACGATGCACGTTGGCTTTAACGTGGTTACATGAAATTAGAACGTCATACAAGAGCGTGCGGCCGCGTGCGAGTATATGCCTCGACCTCGATAAAACGAGCGACGACGAAAGCCGAAATAGCAGGTCTGGCAACAAATAGAAGCACTGGATGAATGTGTGTGTGTGTGCGAACGACCGTGTGTGCCAAGTGAAAGCGAATCTCGCTTGTATAATCCGCGAGCGACTCCTCGGATTGTCGCCGTCTGCATCTATTAACGATCGACAACGAAAGAGTCTGTCTAGATTCCGCGATGATTGAACAATCTACTCTTTTAGACTTCTTTCTTTAATCAAGTTTAAATGTAACTATATTATTGTTATTGTGCTATTATCCTTAAATATAATTTTCAATATTACATCGTTAGGAAAGACAAGAATAAAAACAGGATTTTCTAAAAGTATTATCAACCAATTATAATAAGCATATTGTTATCTTCTCTCTCTTTCTCTTTCTCTCTCCTTTTTCCCTCTCCCTCTCTCTCTCTCTCTCTCTCTCTCTCTCTCTCTCTCTCTCTCTACCATTCATTCAACAAACTCGCCGATTCACGAAGTCTTGCTTGAACGCCAAGCGTAGTTCGTTTCCCCCGAGCAAACGGTCGCTACAGCTGTTTAGTCGAAGCCAAGTACGGTTTGCTGCATCTCGGCTCGTGCTTTGGAAGTAATGCAGCAAAGTCGGTCGTACAAATTTACTTACCCCTTTGAAGAGGCTCACAAAATATTTTATACCTTCCTTACGAAAAAATATTTGTCTAAAATATTTTCTCATTTTATTTAGCAAAACCCACTTCCAGTTTTTCCCATTTTTCTGTTTCAATGAAAAGAATGAAAAATTTACTCGCTTGTATTTAAAGAATATCTTACGAAATATCTCGATGAAGAAAATAACTAAATATAATAGAAAATTTTCACGATGGAAAAGCGCTTGTATTTCATAACTGTTCCATTTCTACAAATGAACGTTAATGTAAATTAATTTAGCCATTTCACGCACGATGTATTTATTTCGCTTCGTAATACTTCGATAAAAATGTTTTGTACCTCCGGATATAATATTTTTATTTTATTTTATTAGAGATTGTTCCATTAAAATCGGAGTTTTACTGGAACATACTGGAACATATAACTCAATGTATCAAAAAGAGATTTTCCAATAAAATAATCGAGAACAGGTTGAACTATATTATCCTATAGAAAAGTAAAATTTTTATAAAAGTTAAATCACCATGTGATACCTAAAACATGAAATATACGCAAATCCGAATAAATCTGTCAAAATTGAAGAACGACATCAATAAGGATAGGAGAACTGTGCGAGGAATGAAATATATATCATAAAGGCAAGTTGTATCGTTAGATGAGAGGTCTTTGTCGAAATGGTTTTAGTGTTAGCTTATCGGTGCGGCACCACGTAGCATTTTGCCATAAAACTAGGCGATCGTACTTTAACTGCCAGTCATTCTCATTTGCCGGGGTCATTAAAGGGAAACCACGACTGCCGCGCGCAAGACTGTCTCTTAACACCGAATGGGACATTGGTTGGATCGCAGTAATAAGATAGGAAAGTAGATACTCAGACGACGCTCGGGGCCCATGAAATTTCAGATAATAAGTGAGATTCCCGAAGGGAATCTTACCATCACGGACTTTCGAAGCTGCAAAGAAAGTCTTACTTTCGTTACATTGAACGTATCGCAAACGTATTGTGGCAAAAAATGTGTGCTTGTACAACATCTTAACAGTAGCGCGCTGGAAAGCGGAACTTCGAAAAGCGACGAAGATATTGAGAATAATAATTGCTCCGATTAATTATTTAATATGAAACTGTTTAACATCTGTCTGTTTAAAGCTTCCAACAAAACAATTTCACACAATGCATAAAAATATAATCACAAAATTCTTATTGTTATTTTTCAGCAAATTCATTCAATTATTCAGAAAATTCCATTTGGAAGATTAAAAGATAAATAACAATAAAAATTGAAACGTCGACCACTAGACAAATTGTCATCAAATCGATTCCAAAGTCGTCAAATCAATAGTAATCGGGAATAACCATGTTTTTTTTTCTCCATATTCCGTGTATATTTAGCTGCTGATATTTTTGTGAAGTTTTCAATTCGGTGAGCATGAAAGCCTGAATGCACACGAAACAACAGGTCAAATTATGAAAAAAATAAATAAATAAAAAAAGATCATAAAGTAAAAATTGCAAACAATGTGGTCGAACAATCGCTCGCTGTCCAAATATTTGTTCGACGTACTGTCACGTTTTCTCAACAAACCGACCATCTCTCGTATAATAATACTGCGAAATAATAACGTATTTGGGAAAACTTGGCTCTCAGGTTTGCTCGTTGTTTTCGCGGGCAAGTGACGCTAACACACTCGGCGGTGTACCGCCGGTCGTTGGGAAATTTCTATCGCAATTAACGCCCCTGTCGAGAAAGAGGAATCTGCGAAAACTCGTAAAATTCAACGAATGGCGGAACATTGAGAAACGAATGGACACATAAGCCGACGCGGGACCAAGAGATTAAATCCTCTTTTAGTACCTCGTTCACTTTCAGGACGATCAGCGATGCAAACCGAACGACTTTCGAATGGACGTAACGTACGGTCGCTGAAAAATTAACGAAGCCCGCTGGCAGCGAGAATGCAACTTTTTGGTACTTGCAATAGGAGCGAGATGTTACAATGGGGACAAACCGTAACGCCGGAAAATATCGCCGCTTATCGCAATTATAACGGATATGCATCTCTCCAGCATAAAAAAAAACTCTTTGAACCACTAATTTTACTGAGAGGTTTCGCATGGATAGAATTTGTATAATGCAGCAATTTGTGTAATGTAGCAATTTGTGTATTATAAGCACAGTATATTTTCTCCCGAGTTTAACTCGCGCCGTGTAATATCGTAAAACTATCGGATGTTTATTTAGAGATATTATGATGAACAAATCTAAGTAGCGATCGTTTGATGACAAACGATCATGCCTTCTATTTCAAGAATAAATTTTCGAAATCTCAAAACTGAATAACAATTGAAAAGAAAATAATTTCCATTTATCACAACGTAATAATTAATAACCTAAGAAAATTTTGTTTTATATTATGCATTAAATCTTACTGAGAGTCAAAGAAAATACACCTTTGTTTCAATGAATGTATTTAAAATTCTAGCATATCAATAAAAATTTATATATATGTTTATTTTTTTCCTCTCATTCTTCATTGCAAATACCACCTTCCAAGCCTGTCGTAGATAAGTTCGAAAAGAATGGCTCATTTTCCTTAAGTCTTATTCGAAGTAATACTGCATTTTCCTAACATGATTTTCCTGTCATTCCATCTGCCCTTCATCGCGAAACTTCATCTTGCACGATCGCGCAAACCGACCAAGTTTTCCTAATCCATTTACCGGAGAACGTGAAGCGCTCGGTTGCAAGTACCGCCGATCGATGATATCAACGACCGTGATTTTCGGGCTCGCCGAGCACGGTCGCAAGCCACCAAAGTGTATCGCGTAGAGCGATGCGGTACGGAGAGAGCGGATAATTATCCTAATTGGTAACGGATGAACGCCGTTGAAAAACGACGACGAGAGACGTAGAAGCGAGCAAGAGGAAGCCGATAATGTTCGAAGATAGACGACGCTGTTGGCGGCAAAGTAGCGATCGCGAATAAGGCGAGTAATTAACCGTGCGCTGTATAGCGTTCGTAGAACAAAATTTACTGTTTTACAGAGGAAGACTGTCCCGGTTCTCACACTGAGATCATCGCTCGCGAAAACAGTGACGGCTTCCGTACATACGCGTATTGGATAATGTGATAATTGCAAGCTCAAAAGTCTACGCGTGTTCCTTGATAGCAACAAAAATTTTCTCAGCTGTGCTACATGATTATTCAGCTTCTCGCACGATCACATAAAATATATAAGAAGAATTTTATACCGTTAATTGCTCTATTTCCGAGTTTTCTGCTCTGGTCGTTCATGGAAAACAATTGCGCCAAAAATGATGCAAGTACGTGACACGTGTTGATGACTCTGATGAAAAAAAAAGAAACATCGTACGGCATGTGATGTTAGCTCTCAAATGCTAAAAAGATATCGACGACGAGCAGGAGGAAGCATGCCGCTTGATTTGCGAGCAGAAAATAATAAAGAACCGGAGCTATTCAAGAGAAAAGGCAATCATTGGTATTTTCCCACTTCTCGAGCGCTATGAAGAGGCTTCCGCAAACGATGGTCTCTCCCGGTATGTCGAGGACATTGAGGTTGTAGGATGCACTTAAAAGGGCGAGCCAGTTTATCAGAAATACCGTAAGTTCTTAACGGCCGCGCAAAGATTTTCTCGAGAGCACTTCGCCAGTCGCCGACTTGTCTTTTCGCGGAAAAGTCGTCCGTGTCATTTATTTGAAAGCTTATTTCATACGGGACCAGTTGCAACAAGTTGCGCAATCCGCTATACTTTCAAACTAATTATTTCAATCTCATTGGTTTAATGGATTCTGTCGAATCATTGTGAGGTTCTTGGGAGAAACTTGATACACAGTTCTAAAGATAACGTGAAGTTAATTTGAATAATTTCATGCTCCAATTTTCTTCAAGATATTTAGGTTTATATTTATCAAGAAATTTAATTAATCTTGGCCATGTATTTAGAGCAAAAAAAAAACATAACGGTATAAAAGTCTCAACTTGCCTAATAAATAATGCATTTAATTGTTACGGTGTCGAGAACGCACATTTCTCTCAACTCACTGTCTTCTCACTGTCACTGAGATAATATCTTATTTAAGACAAACAACACTTGATTAAAGAACTTTTTTTTAATAAGACAAGATATCCGCGTTTCAAAAGAAAAAAAAAACATTAACCCAAGAATAATGCTGACGGAACGTCCAACTTACGCTATGAAATTACGCCGTGCAAGGACGAGTGCCATCATTGTTAGGGAAGTTTCCATCTCGCGTTGAGATTTTGCGGAATTAAGGCACGACCTGAACATTACTCGCTCCCGTCGACTTTCGCGTGCCCATCCGGGCGAAGAACGCGCAGTCATGCAGGCACTCTCGCGAATCCGGCCTACTTCCGAAAATTACGAGGGACTAAAAGTTCAAATCCAACAGCCCACAAGATCATCGCTTTAACTCATCGCTTTAACTCAATGCTTTATTTCAGGAAAACCTGAGGAAAAGTAGAACTCCGGCGAGAGAAATGAAAAAAATTTATAAAGATTTGCATCTTGCTCAAAATTTGCATTGTTAAATGACGCAAACTGATAACATTATCAGATTCATTTGTGTTGCTTAATTTCGGACAAGTATAATAATTGCTAATGTGGTTTAGATACTGAAATAAAATTTTATGAAAATTCTATTTTTCAAATTAACATTTCTATAACTGTTCTTAATTTTATTTTGTATTAAAATGTGATTTTCTCTCAATTTAAGCCTACAAGTTATAAAATTAGTTGTTAGCAGCAAGGAATACTCCGTGCAATTTTCCTTGATCTAGTAGTACTCTGGTTGAGTACTTGCTGAGAATATAGCATCAGTAATTAGAAGTCTATTAAAATTGTCCGTCTACGAGGTCTCGTCGCTTCCACACTTCTCGGTACAACATTCGCATACTATTACTTCGTGAGCCACCACGCTGCATATAATTCGTACACTCTCGTCTCTCGGTAACACGAAAGATGATAGTGTTCTCAGCGCAGGTGTCCTCCCATTTGATATTCTTTCGCCCGAGAGAGTTCCGCGTATACCTCGTAATCGTTTCCGTTTGTTATTACAGATAACATCACAGGATATTGCTCGATGAAAANGCGAGGCCAGTATTGTCCCTCCCTCCCAATGCAGCCTCCTCAACTGGCATTCGTAACGCCAGTTTGAACTTTGTAACGTCAGTTTAAACTCTTTACAGAGTATTTTCTCAAGTTCCGAAAATTGTTCAATATGCAAGATATCGTGCTTGTTAAAATTGGTATCTTCATTGTAACTTTTATGTAAGTTTTTATGAAGAAAGTTTATTTTACGACAAATGAACAAATTACGTGGTTATATTTATTAAGAAAAACTACTCTTAAATATAATTCAATTTTTCATCCGTAATTTTATCCCTTACTTATAAAAGACTTGATACTACCGTTACTTAAAATTTTACACGTTATTTTTAAAGAATATTTACTCATATGCAAAAATTTCAAAATGTTATCCAGAAATATCACAATTCTTGGGCTTTTTCGCTTCGCGCAACAAACCTGAATACTCGTAACGCAAAACGAAGAGATATGCAAGGAAACAAAAACATGAGCTACTTACAATATTCCACGAAAAGTGAACTTCACGTTTTCGCGCACGTGATCAACGTGCACGAACACGTGGTCCAATATTGTTCTCTCGGCTAGCATGGAAACAAATAGTCATATTTATGTAAAGGCGAAAGAAAAACCGTGCTACACGGGATTTGCCTAACGAAACCTTGCGAAAAGTTGCTGGGAAAAATAAAAAGAGGGAGAAATGAAAAATATGTACCGGCATCGACTCGATTCTTTCGCTTCCGCTTGAATTTCACACATGAGCAGCAAGATGAAGTAATTAGAGACACAAAGATCATTCATAGTCGATTTCCTGCATCTCTCTCCTTTGCATGCGAAAACCACTTCACATTTTCATTCCTTTGCGCAGCACTCTTCGACGCAAAATTATCCGACACACGTATGCATCTTTTTGAAGTAGAATATAAAACGTGATGTGAATATTTACAGGGGAGATAGTGGAAGCGGATGTTACAGGGTGCAGACGACACCTTCCGTGGAAAAAAAACCAAGACAGCAGATATTCCGGGATTAAGTTCCGCTTCAGAACACATAAAGCCATGTATTTATGGATAAATGGATTAACAGACATAAATATATGCCAAAAAAATACCAATGAAATAACATAACGGAAACATCGGAATATAGTAACATAAGAATATGCAACAATTATATACAAAAATATGCAAATCACAAAAAACTAAAAATTGCGAGAGTCGTAATTAATAAAAAGTAATGCACCTCTTTATGATTCAAAATGTTTTAAAAAAATTTCACCAACAGAGAGATTACATTATGTAAAAATAGACTAATTTAATTATATAATACTTTCAAAATTAAATTAATATTTTTCACACTTTTCCCTTCAATTTTAATTTCATGTATTTTAAAACGTATGATATTCCGGAATTCGAGATGTAACATTCAGCAATACATAATACGATAAGTAAAATTATCGTATATCACTATTTCGTTAATTAATTACCAAACGAAATATTTACATAGATTAACGATACAATTTCATACATCAAAAAGATTTATGATTGCTTGGTAAATTGGTACGAGGAAGCTAACGTCATACAATGCGTTCGCGAACATGGCAGATGTAGTATGACTAATGAATCGTGAATGAAACGAGGCGGCGAGAGCACGTGACTAGGCATGATCCATCGGCATGCTCAATCGGCGATGCCAGCAATCTGGCCAGAAAATGCCTAAATAAAGAGGCCGGTGAGAAGGCATGCCAGAGAGAGGAAAAGAGAAAAAGAGAGAGAGATAGAGAAAAAAGTACTGACGTAGTAAATAACGTATAAACGTAGTGAATAAAACTTCAATCTTTTCGTGAGGCTTCCTCTTTGCCACGCTGCCGCGACGAGGGAAAAAAGACGAAGCGGAATAGCGGAAGCGGAAGCGGAAGGAAGAAAGAGTTCGATCGAGAACAAGGCCAGGCAGTTAAAAGCGGTCCTGTCACGTGGCGATCGATAAGGTTTGCCTCTATCGTGCGCGCGCTCTCGTGTCTCCAGACGTGTATGTAACGCGAGAAAGAGACGAAAAAACGAGAGAGAGAGAGAGAGAAAGAGAGAAATACGATGCAAGCCGCACTCTCGAAAGCCGATCGCACGGCTCTCGAATCTAAATCCCAAGCAACTTCTCCGAGCCGCTGCCGTTACCGTCGCCGCCGCCACCGCCTTTTGTCGTCGCCGTCGAGACGCTCGTTCCCACAGCGAAGCAATGGAGAGCGTCGTCGTCTCGGCCGATGACATCGTGTCCCGCACGAAATAGCGAGAGTTCGCGACCTCGTTCCTCGAAACCTCGAAGAGGTTTATCATATTGCCAAATGCACACAATGGTTAACAGGATGATTACTAACAAAATTGTTATTTCTGACGAACATTTTTCTACTTTCTCGAATTCCTTGAATTTTTTATCAATACAATATTATGTAAATATAATTTGTAATCGTCGTAGAATAAGATATTTTTTTTTTTAGAGACAAATACATTCAATTATGCTTGCGACGAAGATTTAAAGTTATAGAAAAATAAATAATGACAAATTTAATAAAATCTTTTTTAAATTATACTGCTTTACATATAGCTTTTAGGCAGTTAAAAGTTAGTAAAAGAAGAAATTTATATTAAGTTTTCAAAGAGTAAATAGATAACGATAAAGCTCACATTTTAGTTAGTTCTTGCGCACGCGTTCGCGGATCGGAGAGAGAACTGCACTGAAGAAACTGTAGTAAATCTACTTGTAAAGTACGGAATGTTAGAATAGTTTGACATACGTACGACTGGCTGCAGCGGTGACTAGACAATTGCTTTATCGGAAGTTCCGCGAGAAAAGCTACGGGGATTTTGTTACGATAGTAACACGATCGGAAATTGCCCTGATTTATCAAATCGCTTTCGTTGCATCTATCAAACGACAAATCTGTCTTTTAGTAAAAACTAAAAGAAATGTCATAATAAATTGTTAAATAATATTGTTCGATAATTCTCATCACGCTTTCATTATATTAAATATTTTTGTGTAAATCAAATAGTGAATTGTGTAATTCAATGTCAAAAATTATTAATTTTAAAATGAGCTAAAGAAAAATATTAGTGATAGAATAAACAGAATATTCCTACCTTTATATTAAGCTATCTGAGTCAAATTATCGCAAAACAACGAATAAAAGATATGAAAATTATTTGCTATTTTTTGCTTCTAAAATTAATTTTTTTGCTTGTTTTTAAAAAATTACAAGAGGCCCGATAGCTCAATATTAAGTAACTTTTTAAAAAGTAAAGCAAAAAAATTATTTTTACAAGCAAAAAATCAGCAAATAATTTTTATGTCTTATTGGTTACGTTCATTCTGATAATTTGGCTTGGAGAGCTTAATACATAGGTAGGGATAATAATTTAAACGTAATAATAATTTAAAGAACTCTTTAGTGTTTATCAAGTAAATAAGTAAAATACTAAATAATTAAAACATTGAAGTAATAATATAAAATAATATTAATATTTTTTAAAGAGCTTTAAATATTAAAGCTATTATATTAGAATGTTCTATTCATAAAACTGAGAAGAGTATAATTAAATGTCTGAATCTAATACCGAGTCGAGTTAGTAAGCGGTATTTTAGATCTCTTTTCATAAAGGTACATTCGTAGGGAACAAAGGAATAATATAAGGATCAGATAAGGATAAGAAAGGTAGAGCCATTTTATTATCACTATTATAGCAGCGAATTGGATTATTACACAGGGCTTACGGGGGATTGCCCTTGTCTCAATTATCACTAAATGCATGTTTCCATATCTCTCTCCGAGATATTCATATTCTCTTACGCTCAATTAGTTTACGTCCTTTACGTCTACGTGCCGCTCCATTAGCTTTGAATTAATACATCGAGTTCAAGTATTCATCAAAAACAGAAGTTAAAACCGGACCATCTCGCGAAACTTCGGAATCAGGTCAAACTGCCTTCATCCATATTCTTCGCTCGTTCCCGACCGCCGTCCCAGGAGAATTGCGAGAGACATCGCGAAATTTCGCAATGATCTCACGGCGCCGTGCGACAATACGAATCGGAGTCACTTGTGTGTCTCGAGAACAACCTCGCTCATGGGACGTTACGCATTACTATATAGGATACATGATATAGAAGATCGAATATATGTATGTCGGGCATGAGGAATTGAAGTGAAAACTGGTTTAAGTGATCACTTTTAGAAGCGACAAAACAAAAATTAAATTTCAAGAAATAGAAATCGCAATTAAAGTGAATAGAAATAAAAACGAGAGATTAATCTCATGGGATTTTTTTACTACTTCAAAGTCAATTTCCCCGAAAATAATTATGCACATTTCAAAATTCGAAATGTCGAGTAATGCAATATGATCCAGGCGAAATTCAAAAAAGTATTTTGCATAAAAATTGCGCCTCGCGGTTTCATGCATCGCGAGAGTTAATCCGGTCATTCAATCACGGATTTTTTATGTAGAACATTTCAGCTGTGTCATCGTAGTTTTAGAATTGCGGAAAAGCGACGAGGCACGGAGTGTCGTACGAGGTTCTAGGTGCTATTGTCGTAAAGCCACATTTCGCGGGTACGATGTTTAACTCCACGAATCTGGCATTAAATCTCCCATCTATTCACCCTCTCTCTCTCTCACTTTCCGATTGTCTCTTTCTCCATCTCTTGATGTCTTGATAGCATACCGGTACGCCGGGGCTATGCATGTGAAACATATGTGAGACGATCGCGCGAGTCTTGATTACTGGGCACGAAACAGTTACGTCAGTAACGACATCCTCGCGCCTAAGTGCAAAGGCACACATTACCGAAGTTTCTCTCCCCGAACGGCGGCAGACGGCGACGGGGCGACGACAGACGTAAACCTACTGTCGACGTTCCAGTTAGACCCCTCTGTGAAACGGTTCAATTTAACTTGGCCACTATTGCCCCAACCTCGAAGCGCTTCGAGTGCGATCGTAAACCATTCTACGACTCACCAAAAATTCGCTAACGATTCCACGAAAGTTACGAATGGACCACTCTGTATGTTAATTCGCAAAAGATAAAGGTGCAAGATTCGATCACGGATTTCATTAGCCCGAATACAAATTTCCCTTGAAAAAAATGTAGTGATGCAACAGTTCCTAAATTACAAATTATAGAAAGCGCTTCTCTCGAATTAATTTTCGATGGTAAACAGAGACGGACAGCCGAATATCTTGCTAAAAATTCTAATTCGAGACTCATATGTAATGAATTAATTACCATAAATTTCAAGTCCGTTTGAAATATGAAGCGCCCTTATTAGAATTCAAACCCAACTCTAGCTTCGTTATCCAAATTGGATCATGATGATTGTACGTGCCTCGTATCCTATTCATATATTTCCATAAATAAGAAGAATAAAGTAGGTACGTTAAATGCACCATTATGTCATATTTGACGCCTCGTGAAATCGCGTGAAACGCACTTTCTGCGATTATGTAAGATGTATTTCGAACGAGAAATCGAAGCCAGCAAAACGACGGCAAGCTTGAATAAATAGGATAAAGAGGAGAGAATAATGTAAGGCCAGATATATCGGCGAAATTGGAAAAAAGCAGCGAAGAAAGATTTTCCGCAATACAGAAGCGCGCGTAGCCGCGAAAGGAAGTCGAGGTGGTTGCGCAATAAAGAGTCATTCAATTCTGGCCCGTGGGAAACCGACGACAAAGCTAACTGCACACCTTCGAGCACATCTCGTAATATGACGGATTAAGAGAGGGCACGAGCTCGAAATTAGATCGCGAGAGCGCTTCGTCCTCACGTCGCTCAATACATGAATGGCGAGAAAGAGAGAGAAGGAAAAATCTCTAATCATTGCATCAAATGTATGTAATCTTCTTAGTAAAATCAGCGCGAGAACGAGGTAAAATTATTCATTTAATTTTTTTCAACTGGAAACGGATCTACTGAGAAATGAATCACACATACTTTATTTCTAACAAAAGAATAATTCTCTCCTCTCTCTCTCTCTCTCTCTCTCTTTCTCTATACATGTATAATATTACTATACTTTTTAAATTAATTTTTTAAATACATAAAACACCATTAATATAATTCATCATTAATTCAATAATGAGTAAAATGAAAGCTCGAAAAAATAAACTACCTTAAATATTTAAGATTAAATAATTTAGGATACTTTCATAATTCCAAACCTTCCTCTAGATTAAACCTCAGAGTGTTGAAATGGTAATGGTGATATACTTAACATGGAGATAAAAGTTAAATTAATGATGAGTATTGAAATATAGATATTTCAACATGAAATATGCTTCATAGGCATAGTATATAAGGGGTTAAAGAATATTATTAAGGACCGGTTATAATGCAAATTAATTTCAATTCTATTGTGAGTTAAACGAGAACGAAGACCGAGCGATCGGAATTTCTCTTTTTGTATTCTAAGACGAGCCCTTTGGACTCGGCATTTCGATAACTGATTCTAAAACTCAGCTAAAGCTTTGAGTAATTAAGGTAATACAGTGCAGTCTCGATGGCTGTGAGAAGCTTTGCAAACCCTTTACAAACTTACTCGGTTCAATGTGGAAAACCAACTTTTTACAGCGATAATTAATCATGGTATTCATACCATCGCGTCATCAGTTCAATGCAATTAAATAAGCGAACGAATTAAAGAATTAATAATTCACTAGATTCCTACAAAAGGATGCTGAATACGATTGTGATTTTTATTTTTAAGGAAAAATTGCAGACTGTTCTCAATTTTAATTAATATTTTACATTCTAATTTTTTAATGTGTAAGTCTTTATTTAATTCTTTAGTATAGAATTACAGCTTTATAACTAACTCTCTTTCCAATAGCAAATATTTCGAAAACTTGATGTAAAGTTTAATTAATTTTGAGATATCAATTATGATATTCTATTATATCCTATTATCAATTGTGTGAGCCGAAAAAATTTGTATATGCAAGCCAAAGATAAAATCAGAAATGAAAATATACATCATGCCAAAATTTAAGTTTATCTATTGCAGTCAGCGTTTAACGAAATTGCAGCTGTGTCACGATATTTGTGTCAATTTATAATGGAAAATCCGATATTATACAAATCGGATTAGTGGTTAGCCCCTCTCATGCATACAGCTTGTCTGACGGAAGCGTTACATATAATCGCCTGTCGATTTTTACGTTGACTCGTGTAATCGGATAGCGTATATAAGCTGATAATTTTTATAATTCCGAGGCTTTCAATCCAGAAGCACGCGAAATAACGCACACTCTGATTTTGCAAACAATTTCCCTGATCGTTCTCGCTATTAACGTGCAGATAGGTCAAATCATTCTCATGGGAGATAAATAATCGCAACGGGAAAGTAGTTTCCGTCAATACAGCCAGTATTACTGATGTCCCACTTCCTTGTTTATAATCATGAAAAAATACTGGTTTATTATATTAATGATTACTTTCTCTAAAAGTAAGTTGGCAGAAGTTTTAAAAACTTTCGCTCGTTTTTATTATTTTGTTGTTTAAACAATAACACGTATTATAAATATCATTTAAAAACTGTATAATATTTTCCCGTCTACTGTGCATATTAATAAAGGAGATTTATTCTTTTTGTCTCTCATGCGAGACAGAAATAGAGCAGTACAGATTGAGCGAAAAATCTCGTATATCCAAATGGTTCGGCTGTTAAATATAGATAGTGTACGAAAATGCGAGTAAAAGGAAATAGAGCACGTGTTTTGTGCGCAGACACTGAATAAAATGTCCGGCTTTTGCGATTCGACCGGATAAAAAGCCCGCCGAGCGAGATTTCTATCCGCAAAACGAATCTCACGCAGTAGGTTACTCGGGACTTCGCGGAAACTCGATGAAGGAAAAAAAAAGGAAAGACAAGCAGGCACAGAACGTCTGAAGAGATGGAGGATCGAGCTACTTCGAGGGCCTCTCCATCTTAGGAATGTATTCTTCCGAAGAGCAGCGAGAGTCCGTCAGAGAGATTGCGCTATCGACGTAGAGCGGAACTTCAACGCTCGAATCAACCATTTCTCAACATACTCTCGCCCTCTTTCATATATATATATATATATATATATATACGAATGTATGTGACGAATCGATTTGCAAACTAAAAAGATATCACAAAATTGAAGAAAACTATATCAATTGAGGACAGCTCGTTATCTTCTTTGCAAATATATTGAGTCAGGAGAAAAGGATTTTATAATTGCTACCGATATTAGAATATTATGATAACATTCACAAAATGTTAGATTTTCCTGGTTGAAAAATTACTTTCAACACTCTCAGATTACATAAAGTATAAAATGGCTAATAAGATTTTCATAATTTATTAATCTAGAAATCATAATAATATGATTAATAATAGAGTAATAATTCTAAGGGTAATAAATCTAATTTTGAGATAAAATAAATTTATGAAGCACTATTACAAACAGAAAGTAGTTCTTAATCTTCTATTTTAACATTTAACCGAAGCTGTAGTTTTTTTATCAATTCATCACGTAGGTATAGACATGTGAAAAATCACGGCGTTGCAACGTCGAGAGACTCTTGGCACGAAAAATCGGCGAATATGTGAACATGTGCTGCTCACTCGATTTACGAGCAATCGCGAATAAATCATATCCAACTACGTACGTACGTAGTGTGTTTGGCTTACGTTATCGCCGATCGACGCGAGTACCGGTCCGTATACGATGCAGAAGTTCGCAAAACTGCTGTCGCGTCGAACTTTTCGAGCACGTTCGATATTACATCGCGACGCGATGTCCCGAACAAGTCCATAACTGTCTGCTTGTTCGCACGACAGCTAAATATCTCGGAGCTTATAACAAAAATTCAGTCGAAGAAATTTCTCGAGCTGAGAAAAATAATTCATTACCTCTACGTTCTCGAGATACGTATACATATATGTATATATATTAATGACGTTAATTAATTCGTTCGGCACGCTGAGATTCAATTACTTTCGAAAGATTCGATAATTATTAATTAAAACATTTGTCTTCTCATTTCGAACGATTGAAGAGAGAGAGAGAGATTGGAAATGCGATAAAACTTCCATCATTTCATATAATAAAAAATGCATGTATATTTGCTGGGAATTCTAATCTAATGCCGAATCAAACTTCAATATCTAATTGCGGATATCTGTGTCTGCGGTTCGGCAAACGTACACGACTTTTGAGATACATTGTATGTTCAGGAAGATATACACGCTCGCGTGACGATAATGAGATAGCGGCAAGCGATTGTATGCATGGTAACAAGATCCTGGAGCTGACGACATAAAGGCAAGGAAGATCGATATATCGTTCGACTTAGTTATCTACTTAGTTATCTCCAGGTAAACTCGGTCGCACGTTGAAAATCCATCTTCCTGTACACACAACAGCCGTTTTTCATCAGTCCTAGCCACAGACTATAATTCTCAGTTTATTAAGTTCTAAGTTCACATCCAGCAGCTCATCGATTAAAACTTATATGCTTGATTGTTATCTGTCCCATTAATTTCCTGTTATCTTATGATGCATTCATTTTTCTCCGCTACTCGTAATTGGAGTCCTGAGGGGATCATTATTCTAGAGTCTAATAAAACGTAACAAACTAAGTACTTCCTTTTTATGCCTTTTCTGCTGTTATAATGTATAGATCTCATTTGACATTTTATTTCTTTTCTTCACCATGATAAATGGGTTTAGTCAATAATTACGTGTAATTATTTGTTCCTAAGAGATTAGCTCACCCTACTCAGACCTATTCAGAGTGACCCTGTTCCTCGCTAATTATCGCAAATGTAACCGATGATTGCGACACAAAAAAATGGCCTCGTATTAAAATAGTCAGTCAAGGCTCTTCAATCTTCGTTCCTGCGAGTCTGAGATGTAAGATTTACATTGTTAATTGCGGACGCAATTAACGAGAAATACGCATGATCGCGGCAGTACTAACATTATCGGTTCAAGTGTTTATTAGGTTATCTAAGAGGAAGTTACCGCATCACGAAGTGTACTTTACAGTAAGATAGTAAAGGGATGCAAGATCAAACGCATCGTTATGCTCGATTACACGCATCTTCCGTGGCGACAGCGCCCCAATTTGTCCGGGCATTTCGATATGCTAATTAGTCGCTGTGTGTGTCAATGAGATTCGCGTGACAGCGTCAAGCACCGGCGCGCCGTCCCATTCGCCTCGCTGGAGAAGCATTTCATCAAATTCGTCGCAGAGATTGCGACG
This sequence comes from Tetramorium alpestre, assembly GCA_021460005.1. NCBI lineage: Eukaryota > Metazoa > Arthropoda > Insecta > Hymenoptera > Formicidae > Tetramorium > Tetramorium alpestre. Next base: position 514,037 of record JAJVSH010000032.1, on the reverse strand, counting down.
TGATAAATTGATTGTAATGTTTACGATACTTTAATGCTAATACAATATTTAATACTACTGCGGAGAAGCTAATTGCAACGTATAATTGATAAATATTTAATTAGGATACGTTGTGACATGCGGAAAAAATCAATTTAGTAGTATAACAGTAACATTGTATTAAGAATTCTTAGTATCTCATATGTTGAATCCCCTCCTTCCCTTCACTAGAAAACTAATAACAGAAAACAAGCAAAAATCTAAAATTTCATATACTTCGAAAATATTAATATTAGATATCGCAATTCTCTCTCTCTCTCTCTCTCTCTCTCTCTCTCTCTCTCTCTCTCTCTCTCTCTCTCTCTCTCTCTCCTCTTTCTGAAAAATACGCTGGATTTTATTTATAAATGCTCACACACAGATGCCATCTTTCTCAGATCAAGTTTAGATCTCAAGTAATTTTATATCCTCTAGAAAAATGAGATTAACGTAATTGAACATGTATAATATTTTTTTTAAATAATTGAAATTATTAATCCTTGTTCATTGCGGACAATGTTAATTAATAAAAAAATTTAAGTTATAAAAAATTTTACTACTATTTTATGACTTTTTTTATTATGCGTCTTAAACAAATCCAAAAATACATATAATGAGATATCTCAGTCATAATATTTACCGTGACTTGAATTACAAAAACATACTGGGAAAAATACTTCAAATGAAATTTTATATCTTGAGACGGTTTAATAATCATTTTAATTAGAGAGAACAACTGCGCTCAACTGAAAAGCGAGACTCAATTATTAATGTGAAACTTGACACTGTTAAAATATGATTGTTATATTCCGTATTCATAATATTATGCATGTATATGCAAAATATCTGGTATTACGTACATTATATTATATATAGAAATATTTATTGCATATGTGATATTTTGCATAGTTTTACAAGTGATGTCAAGTTTAATTATTAATAAAAAATATATTTATAGACGAATAACTTATAAAGAATTAAATTAAAATTGCGAGTTTAGAACAAAAACTATATAATTATTAGCGCATCTCTTATGAAATTCTTTTCATTAAATTCTCATTAATAAATAATTTCAATTAATTGTTGTCTCCAATTAAAATATAACTTGTCATTTACTGATATATGATGTGTAATGACAAAGTAATATGAACTACGTTAAAATATATCAAAATTATAATATCCAAAATAATTAATACAAATTATTATCTTGTATATGTAAAAAAAGATTTGTACAAATAATTATTAAACTAGGCATATAACAAAAGAAAAGAATATGTAAATTATCCCACAGTTATTTCGTTATTACGCTCATCTCCTCCCCGTTTTTTCTTCTTTGTAGATTTCTTATTTATAAAATACACGTATAAAAATTGCGATCGCACAGCACTTTACATTCTCCAACATTTCCGATATTAATCGCGATATTAATCGCGAATAACGCATATTTTACTGCGTTACAACGAAAAACTAACGCGCTGCTTCGAGAGTCGATGCCTTATCACGCTCATAAATCGGTAATCGTGGATCTAATCATTAAAATTTGCGGTCTGAAAATTTTTAATTTCAATAATTATAGAAAATAACTATGTTTGCCATCTCGTGATACTTATCGTCATTTTTAAAATGATAATACGACGATACGCGGAATACAAATCACTAAACAGGAAATTACATTCTTTATGAATATTGCAAAACAACGACTTCGCTTCGATTTCTACTACAAGTTAGCCAATTTGCACGAAAAATGTCTGTATCGATGATCGAGCCGTATACGTTTACGAATCGTGAGAAACAATTATTCGCGCGTCTTAATTAACACTAGACTGATTTGTAGTGAACGATCGTGTTTCGAAAAGCAATACACGAAGCGGAACGCACCATCACCTGTCGGGTCCGAATCTCGCTCGCTGCGTAAAGATAGCGCGGTAATATCACAGAAAAACAAACCTCAAGGATACACACCCAGCCGAGTTACTTAATTCCCCGAAATTATTGTTTTAATACTTTCGAAAATAATATCACGTCGAATATTCTTTCTATCTTATATTCTTTTTATCTCAAATTAATTTCAGCAATATGAATTATTATCGCATGTTTTCGCTTAGCTTTATAAATTGATTATAATGTATTTTATAAATCGATTATAGTATCAATGCAGTAAGAAAAGTTTATAACGGAATTATGTGAATAATAAATGTAAATATTACAGTTAATATTAGTTAATAATAAAAATCTATATATTATATTCCATTCCATTCTAAATCGTGTGTTTTTTATATCCATTATTCCTGTAATTTTACACATTCGTTTTTTCACATTGTAAAGTGATAATTATTAATATCACTGGTGTTAAACTAGAAAAAGCGCATATTTCTCTCTCTCTCTCTCTCTCTCTCTCTCTCTCTCTCTCTCTCTCTCTCTCTCTCTCTGCATTATTAATCAATACGTGATATTTAACATTATAAAATATAAATTGCGGAGTATTATCGTATTCAGAATACAAACAGAACAAAAAATATAAAATATAGAAGATAGTATTGTATATTCAGTAATATTTTTAATATTACAAAATACTTGAAAAGTTTATTTTTAAATCTCAACAGATTTCTTATATAAGTAACTACTTTGCTTTACTGAATATTTAAATTATTATGAAAAATATATAGTTTATACAATACAATACAAAACAATTTATGAGCTCTTTTTAAATCATTTACCAATCATATGCGAATAATACACATTTTTTCCAATTTAGTGAGAGAGAGAAAGCATACTCAATTAATGCAATATTCAAAGTATAATATATTACTATTAAAAATAACAATATCAGAAATTAGCCGTTAATGTTTTAGATGTACGATTCTCTCAAAAATTAATAGGAAATCACAAGAGACAGAACATAAGTTATGTGTTAAATTAAAAATCATTTTAATCAGTTTAATTGCAATTACAAATAGAACGTTATTCATAGAATTATAGAAGAATTCATAGAATTATATAAAGTTGATACCCACTTTCGTTTATTAAATTAAATCATTAAGTCAGAAAGTCATTAAGAAGTCATTAAATTAAGTCAGAAATTGAGACTGATTTCAGATAAATTTCTTACCAGGAATGCGACTATTTATGCAGATCATAATTTAATTATTCATCTACTATATTTATTCCTTTCATAAACACTAGTAATATTATCGCGACAAATCCGTGAGATTACGTATCGATATCAACAATAATATTTATATGATTGTTAATATATAATAAATATTGTCAAATTAGAAATTTCATAATTTATGAAATACGTACACTGCGGGCAAAATTAATCTATCATTCGATGGTCAAATTTTTATCGTCCAAGTAACAATAATTTAAGCGTCGATAATCAATCGATTATGCATAAATCCGTTAGAACGTATTACACCGAGAATGACAACGACGACGACGGTGGAGGCGGTGATAGGATCGCTGATATCCTATATAAAACTAATCCCTTTAGATATCGGAGCGCCACATCGTTTCGTTTCAGGAAAATTACGAGCGATCTAATCGTGACTTTATCACAACGAGAGAGAGAGAGTGTAATACGTGACGGTAATTTACGCTTCATCGCCGACGATAATATAAAACGCGCGGTTGCTCGCATACGAGATGAATAATAGTATAACCTGAGGGAAGGAGAGAAAGAGTCCGATAAATTGATAACAGATCGTTAAACGTAAAATAGAGACGGAACGCCAGCTCGTCGTTTCCCACTTTGACGGATTGCGCGTCGGAAAAATCAATTTGGCCGTGAATAAAAGTATGATTCGTCGTGGCGATAATGCTTATGCCATTATGTGAGAATTAAAGAGTGTGGTATTATGAACAGTCTCTCGACCGCAATTGTCGACTGTCATTCAATACACGTTGTATAATGCGAACAGCCGCTTCAAAATTGTTCGAGCGTATCGTCGCAATGTTGCACAAAGCAGTCTAAAATCTTGCATAATTTAATTTTACATTTTAAGAATACAATCTCGTTGTCGCTTTTTTTACTTCACTTGTAGAATTATATAAGAAACAAAATTATGTTTCTGTTAACATGAAATAATTCGCATTCGGATTCTTATATTGAAATAAATATTAAAAATATGACATAATAAATATTAAAAGGCTAATGATAAAACAAATTTTGCGCTATAATCTACTAAAAATTGAGAAATTTTATCAATTTAAGTTTCAGACAGGCAAAACTTTGTTTTTTCAATTAATTTCTACATCGAGCGTCTAACTGAAACTTTCGTTTAATTAATTACCTGGGATGTTTAACGTCAAAAAATTACCGAGCTGTCTTGTCATTAAAGTATTAATTGGTAATTACTGGATATCTTTTACATGTCATAAAATCCGTCATAGTTCGCTACTGGAGTCGTATATCCCTTTATTTTCACACGAGAGAAGCGCTTAATTAGACTTCGGAGCTCAATTGTATCTCGAAGTCTAATATCGAGTCGTGGCGCGCAGTTCACAAATGCTGGCATTTCAATATCGATTGAATGATTTCGGAGTTAATATCTGTAAGGAAACTTGTTTCGCCGCCGAGTAGAGTTGGACCGGAGTTTCGGTCTGCCAATGCGGCAGGATTGCTAATTGCATCTGATGCTTTGACGAGAGAAGACGCCGATTCTCGTTTCCGTATTTGTCCATAGCTATAAGACTGCGACGAACTTAGAGCTCAGATGTTGACAAAGTTAATTATTGACACTCGAGAAAATACTTTCCGAACTTTACAGGGTAACTTTAAATTTTTTCAAAAGTAAATTCAGTAAATCTATTTTTTTTTTATATGTTAGTGTTTTTTATATGCCAGAATTACGGAAAGTTATATAAATTCTCTCTATTAACTTTCTTCTTCATTAAGAAATACATGCAAGATATGATAATTTATACGATAATGTAAACACATATTCAGACTTTAAAATTATATTTCGCAGATAAACAAATATTATAATTTAATCTTTCTTCTTACATGTTCTCTTGCATCACAATGATACCTTATCATGACTTATTTGACACTGTAATATCACATCAACTTTTTAATACATAATCCATTAATAAAAATTATATGTATTAAAATTAAATTGACAGAAAATAAAAATTATGCAATATTTGAAATGCAATATCTGAAGCCAGTGATTAAGCATTAAATTTGAATTAGAAATCAAGGTATAGTAAGTACCGTTTTTAGTTTTCAGTAATCGCCGAATGGCGAATCCGTCGACAACTTCGTAGCGATAGTTTTACAGTTTACAGTAAATTCTACGCATCTGGTTATAATAGCGTGCTTGTCCCTACGACCGCGGAGATTTATGGTCGCGCTTTAGATAAACCGGTAAGTTTACAGCGCGCTTTATTGCTGGGCTCGTTAAACCTTCATCTTTGTAGATACAACGTTAATGTGTTACGGATTAGGTGACCATACGTCCCGCTTACGGACAATGAGCCGTACAAACAAAAATCAAGCAAAAGCTTCTGTTTTTATTTAATCGGAAAATATCACTTAAAAGAATAAAGAATATTCATTTGAAATATATTTGTTCTTCCCGTAATTTAAAACTAAAGGTAAAGGAAAAAAAGGTAATTTATATGATACCTTTATATTATATTCGTATCATAATTAATATAAATCAAAATTCATATTGAAATATATAAATTTGAATATAAATTTGACAAAATTTTGATAATTACAAACACGCTAAAATTCTCGTCTAATATAAGAATGCAATATTATATTAATTCCCCCGCAAAAATTTTTAGTGTGAGAAATTTCATATTAAAAAATTCCGTTTTGTTAATTATTACAGCCGCAGAATCCGTACAAAGACAAATACAAATTGGGTCGATTCGGATTATGCGGTGTGTGTGAAACGCGCATTCCTATCGAAAAATTTCGCTCGAAAATTGACTTTTCCAATCGCAATTTGATCGTACGTTACACGACGCCCCTGCCATGTAATAAAACAGAATTGATTGTAATCCGACGGACGGATTTTACATTTCAGTCAACACGAATCACTATGCACGATCGTGTCTACAGTTACAAGAATGAACAGACGCAATTTAATCTGAATTATATCTCAATTATTATCCGCGAACTGTCTTACTTTTCACGTATCGCATTTAGCGACTTATAAATGCGATATCGATTTTGTCGAAACGTGTTTCCTTGAACTTGTATTGATAAGGTCAATGCAAAGTGATTACACACGGAACGTGAATGTATAATAATCATCAAACAGAACTGCCGAGATAAGACTATTTGGTACGCTTACGTGTGTAGGACTTTTCGCAAAATCAGCGCACAATAAAAATTGCCAACGTTCGCATTATTGGAATATGTGCCTTCTTTTGGTCTCGATAAAATCCGCCTTTTCTACGATTGTATCTATGTGTGACAAGAAATCTTTAATAATGCAACTGCCATGCAATATTCTAATCGAACGTACATATTGAAGAATTTAATAACAATAGTTTAAATTCTATAAAAAAAATTAGAAGAAGTAATCTAAATGTATATAATTTTTTAAATTTCGTTATTCATTTTTTATCAATATTTAAAGTGTAAAATATGTAAAAAAGAAATATCAATATATCAAAAGTAATCAGAAAGTATTATATCAAAAGTAAACAGAAGTAATCTAAATTTATGTAATTTTTTTAACATTTTTATTCATTTTTTATCAATGTTAAAAGTGTAAAATGTGTAAAAAGTATCAATATATCAATGATTTATTATATTACAATGTAATAAAAACTTTCATATTTTAAAAAATATAACATCACGTGTTATTACAAAATCTCTTTAATTTCTTAATATTTTGATTTTTTTAATATTGAATTTTATCCAATAAATGCATGGCGTTAATGTACTAGTCGACTGAGAAAAAGTTATTAAAAATATTGATATTTTAGATAACGATATTTGATTCTGATATTTCAATATTTTACCGACACATTTTTATACACTATTAGCACAATATGCTATACAAAAAAATATCAAATTTCTAGGTATTAGTCTTTGTAAAAAATGGAAGAGTTATCTGGATCAGAAACAGGTTGTTAAATAAAGGATTATCAAAGTTGGTAATCCTCTGAAAAGTAGAAGCTTAGGAGTGAAGTTAACTTTTAGGAAATCAATTTCTTTGTGAGAAAAAAATATGGGAAAGAATGTATGCAATTTTCATAGGAAAAGTCACACGATAAAATTCATTCCATTGTTAACATAAGTAACGCCTTTGCTATAATTAAAATCTTTTATTCGCATATTATGATGTACAATCAATTCTGTTTTATTACATGGCAGGGGCATTCGCATATCGAGATAAATATGCTAAAATCGAATTTTTTTCAAGCCAAACCATGAAAATAATATTACAGTCATAAAGTATTCACGTTTTATAACGCAAGTAGACTATCAATGTCACAAAGTTCTTATTTTACGATAATATCGATCTCTCACGATATACATTCCCATCTAAAATAGTATATGTATAAAACAGCAGATACAGTAAAATTCACGTCGAAATTATATGCACGATCGTTTTTATAAATATTAATTAAAATTAATTTAAATGTGCAAAAAGAAATAATGAGAATCTTCTAAGGACAGCATTATCCACCTATGTCAAGATACTTGAGTAAACCTAACCAAACTCAAATAAATAAAAATACCAATATTTCTTTTTATCATATCTATTTCCTATATCCGTTTTGTCACGATAAGATTTCGTATAGAGACGAATGAAATTACAATGTGTTAAGTGGCGAGATCGGCCGCTCGCGTGAAAGTAATGTACGTAAGTCGACCAGATCACCGAGTTTGATGGCAGGATTGCGTATCCGAACTCGAAAAAGAAAGAGGCGATAGCAGTAGTGTAGCTACTGCAATTACCAGTTTTACGCGCGAGTGTGTGCTTAATGAGTCATAAGGCAGGTGAATACCGAGAAGCTTTTTCTCAGGAGAAAAATTCTAGAGTGAGTCTAAACAGCTTCAAATGTACTCAAATAAATTTTTAAGCCGTTTATTTATTAGCGGCTCATAAATGTAACAATTACGTTTTTCCGTGATAAATAACTTATTTTAAAAATATATAATTTTTTAAATATATAGAGCATTCTGAAATCTCAAATATATCCTACTTATATAAATCGTTTAGAATGAGTTTCCCCATAGTAAAAATTTGCTAAATTTGCTAAAAGGTCATCATCTATTACAAGTTTCTAACGTTTATAAAACATTCTAGTAAGCCTTATATTAAACTTCCTTAAAGTAAAAGTTTAAAGAAGTTCCTTTAAGATAAAAGCCATCTTCGAAATAACTAAAAATTTTATTATCCATTTTCATACATTGTAACCTTAAAAGTGTTATCAATTTTATTAAATTTTAATTGTACGTATTATTAAATAAGAATAAATTCTTAACCACACTACCAGGGAGAAATGTCTCAATATTAAAATAACTATTTTTTTTTTAATTTCAAGCTTCTATGATTAATATTGATGCGATGGCTATTTAATTAAAATGTGTCAATAATTTTAGAGCGCGCCATACGAGCGATAATAGAACCGCGGGGCGTTAATTTAATTTCTCGAAGATTGATCGCGCGTCACAGAGGCATGCAGATTTTCCTTCCTCTCGACTTCCAAAACGATATCTCAACACGATATATTCGCGCACATGCGATCGGGCTATCGTTCTCTGTACACTGTCTTCTGGCCTGATAGGATTTCGAACAGACAAGATTGAAACAATTGCACCTCGCAAACGCGGTGGTCCGAGGTAACGAGAACTCCAATTTCGAGAGTGCAATCCGCTTCTTTCTTTATTCCGGCTATCCGCGATCTGAATTATTTATTTGGCAGCCACCTTCAGCTCACTTGTGAAACGAATGGCGAGAGAGTTTTTCTCGCGCAAAGATCGATTCTACGCAGGAAAAATGAAACGAAAAATCCCGCCCTCCCGCTTAAGATGCATAGAAATCTCCCTTTTTCGCCGTGCGCGCGCGGCAGAAAGCACGGCGCGATACTTCCGCAAGAATGCTCGCGAGAGGGCGAGAAAGCTTCCGCCATGCGTAACGTTCCCGGAATGGAAGAGCAAGGGATTTCTTGCGTTTGTGTGTCGCCGGAAAGGCACTCTTCGAGAGTGAGCGCCGAAATACTTGCGCGCTGGTCGCATCGCTGCGAGAGAAGGTGAAAGTCGTTTTCAGAGAGTCACATTACACATTTGCTTTCGAATCGAATGTGAGCCGATTCCCTCTCGATCCCAACCGGCTTGGCCGGAAAAATGTATAACCGTCGCGAGATTGTGGGTCACGGCAAGGCGCAAGCTATTTAAATCGTAGATAAAATTCGCGATTTGCAATTGCGGAATGAAAACAATCTCAAGTTATCTGATACACAATGTCGAACGCTATTGCCCATTAGATGAGTGAGTTTATGTAATAATTTTAAACAGATTTTAAACTCGGAGATATTCGCGATAAAATGCTAACTGAATATACAATAATATAGAGATATTACATGGGACTGTAATGTTCTTCCCTTTTGCCATAACATTTTATTAACTACATATGTTGACGTTTTCAATTAAATGAAAAACATTGTTATCGCTACTAATTATTACAAATAACAAGCGAACAGCAAGTTGATACAATTATGTATTTTTCGATTATCCTGGATTATAAACAGAATTGCATTAACTTGCTATTCTCATTATCTCGCAAGCAACATTGTTTAATAATTGAAATATCGGCAAATGTTGTTAATATCGGTGCTGAGGGAGTAAAAGCATCGATAATCAACAAAGTTTTGATATCACGAAATACACGACACAGTTTTGATGGAAATTAATGGTAAATTTCCACCATTATTTTCGAAGACCTACTCGCATTTTAGTCACGAATACACATGTTACAAGGACGCTTGTAACAATGTTAAAGGAAATGGATCGTAAGTTGGTGATTATACGCGATGGCAGAGAGGCAAATATAATAATTATGCTAACTGCTCTTAAATACCACGTGTAATTAAAAGGTACTCGCGGTCAAAGACACGGACACTCGTCGTTCGACCTGCCTTGAATTTCAGATGAGGCCGTAATACGCCGTAAATAGAGAAAAGATCGCGTACATTTTAACTCTTGGACTTCCCCTCATTTCTGTGTTACTCTCTGTGATCAAATCCTTGACCGAAATTTTCGTTCTTCCGGAAGCAACGCCATTATGGGCAACGCCGCCTTACGAGAATTGAGAAACACGTTTGAGAAAGGAAGATATGCAAAAACTACGGTATATACGATGTATATACGACTTATTAATTTCACCCATTTAATTTTCACCAAAATTGATATATGTCTGCGAATACTCTTTAATGCAGACGCGATGAAAAACATATGCCCACAATTTTTCGCAATGATGGTAGTCCGCGTGTTAATTCCAGTATCGCGCGCCGATAATGCGTGCAATAACGCGGAGAAAACGCATATGAGATAGTGGAGAAATTGCATCGCGCCTCTCACCTCACCTGCCCTCCTCCCCCCCGTTCCCTTCCCTTCCATCCCCGACCATAATCCACGGCATTTATCTCGCAACGTGTGTTGCGCGCGGGAATAATGGAGAGTAATACTAGTTTAATAAATAAGCCGGCTTTAATGTACGCTCGCGAAATACACGACTAAGTACGTGGAGAGCTTCGCACGCGTAAATGCAGCGGCGGATGTAATCCAGTTATTTCGTAACGCCCCCGCGCCGCGGTCGACCCTTTCGAAAATTGTTCTCCGGCGGGTAAGCGGATCTGTCATGAATGACATATTGCGAATAGGCATGTTTTAATCGAGTATCGACATATTATTTACGAAAAATTCAAGGATTTCTAAATACTAAGATAATCAAGTTCTGTGTCACGAAAATACGAAAACAAATCTTGCAAAAATTAAAAAAATTTTGGAAAAGATATTAAAGAGTACATATTGCGTATTGTTGAAATACGTAATTGTAAAACATATATAGTAGCAGCATAGTAGATATTATCTGTTTAATAAAATAGTCATTGAATTTATTCGGTTGACTCATAAATAAGTATTGCTATATATAATTACTGAATCACTCCTTCCGAGAGTATATTACTCACGGTATCTCATTATTTTATCTACTGCAAGTAGTTAAGTAGTTTAGTTAAGTTAAGAGTGTATCATTTACGAATCAGTATTTACATTATTACAACGTTTTTAAGTATAAAATCTCAGATTGTAAAACGGAGAATTTATTTATAAACCAATCCAATAAAACTGTTAATATATATCATATATATATTACTATCAATAACTATTAATAACTAATTAATAATTAATTTTCTATTTACATAAATATAAGTACATTTGTACGTTAATAATATTGATAATAATATTAGCACAGTAACAATAATTCTCAATACATTAGAACTAAATATCAATTATGTATGCATATTGCACACCTAAATTTCTCTCTCAATTAAAATGTGCAGTACGTGTTCAGAAAAAAATGTAAAACCGGATAACTTCGCTCTGTCTGGCAACAATCGTTATCTCAGTATTTGGTAAGTGCCATTCCTCGTGCGATACCAGTTATCCTTGAAACACAGGAAGAGCCTCGTAACGGGAAAGAAGTAATGTTATGGCTCGACCATAAACTTTGTAATCGGCGTGAGTCGACTCCTTGGAGTATCTTCCGGTTGTGGAGTAGATCAACGCGACCAACTCTTCTCAATACCATATATATTGCGTGACTGTCCAACAACTATCGTAAACATAAATTCGGCGAGAGAATGTCAACTGAAAGTAACGTAAGGCAGCCCTCGTTGTACATCTATCTGGCAAGCAATATATTCGCGGAATAATGCAGTACCCGCAGAAACAGTGGCTTTCGAAATTATTACGCGACGACGATTGCTTCTAACGCCGTAATCGGACGGTAAAAATGTCGTGACATTTCGTCGTTTGAAAATGTTTCCAAAGAATACCGGCATCGAACGAACGAATTCATTTGAAAGTCCCAATACTTTCACTCATTTGGTACCGGATCCAGTTTTTTCATTAATGAGGAGAAGGATGCCAATCGCGACATCCTGCGAAGAAAGTTGCAATATTTCCACTTTATTTAATTCCCTTGTTAACTAATTAATAATCTTTGTATTCTTTTATTTTCTATCCATTTAGTTTTTAACATGTTAATTTAATTTTCTCACTTAAGTATTATATAAATTAACTTATATCAAACACTTATATCACAACTTATATCAAACAAATTTCATTAATTTCTCAAGAAATGAGATATAACTAATATGTTTTACCATGAAAAAAAGTCAAGCTAGGAAACCGGGATTCTCGTAGAAAATAAGGCGATACATACATGAATCGCGTGCATGACTGTAAAATGCGATCTGTATGTACACGTAGCGGCAGTGTGGCGACATCGTCCACGGTAAATGAACACGGTAAATGTTCGATACGGCCACGGAGGGGAGGGCCACGGACACGTTCAATCTGCGCCGTTGTAGCGCGTGATATTTTTCGAAATTGCCTGGATTCGCACGTGCATACGAGGATCGTTCATTATTGTTCGCATAATTAAACGCGGATGTCCCTAGTGGGACAAACGTCTGTCCGGTTACGACAATGCTAGGAATCGTGTCGGAACTGTCGGAAGAACCCAGCCAGACGAGACGCCGAGAATGAAAAAAAAGAAAGAGAAAAAGAGAGAGAGAGAGAGAGAGAGAGAGAGAGAGAGAGAGAGAGAGAGAGAGCAAATAAAAGAGCAAAGATAAGCGAGAGTACAAGCGAGCAAGCGAATATGTGAGAAGAAGATGGAGAAGATCGGTGAACAAGTATAAGTGGGAGGCTATACATGTGCATGTGGAAGAAGAACTAAAAAGAGAGCAAGCACTTGAATGATAGATGCGAGAGGCAAGGTGAGAGAGTGAGTGGTAGGGTAGAGACGACGGTGCTAGACAGTGCGTCCCCGGCGACTTTTCTGCTTTTTGCGTCCGTCGGCCGAAGGAACGGAAGGCGCGTGTTTAATACCGAGAGCAGCATCTGTTTCTTGACAACGGTACAATTACTCCGTTAAACGACCCGCCCTGCCGGTTTCTCGAAGTACCGGTTTCCCCATATACGGTGACGTATGGTACACACGTGCGGGGCCTGGTTTCGCGAGACCAGGCCCGAATAATGGTGGGGAAGCCTACCGTAGCCTTGCAACACGCTCGACGTATGTGGCTCAATCTATGCAGCGCTCTGTGATCGCGGATGTTGCGATCAACATACAATGCGCGAATTTCCGGTAAAAAAAAAATTCAATTAAACAGTAAATCAAAAACCCATTTCAATCAAAACGAAATACGTAATATAAAACGTAATACGAAAATAGATATTCGCAAATGGTCGATTTTTAAATTTGTAATTATTGGTATTGATACGAGAATATCATTTCTAAAATATAAACTTCCGATGGAAATTATAAAAATAAAGAGATATTTAAAGAAAAAAATAGCAGAAAAAATAATTCTCGAAATATTATTATAAAAAAAAATGTTCCTCGTACCAGATATAATTCGATAAGTGTTCTAATTTTGCTTACTTTAAACGTTTTAAATATGTATTTTATAAATACGGAAACAGTTTATTTCATTAACAACTTTCTATCGAAATTTTCCATCAAGTTTGTGTAATTTACTAATCAAATTGATCAATCACGGACAGCTGCATTATAATTAATTGTTTAGACATGTCACGGATTTGAATATCACGCATGACGTATGAATGTCACTATAGTCAAATCACGTGTCAATTAAACAAACAATACTACACGTTTCGATAACATTACTCGTTGATCATCAAACACAAAAATTTCTTAACGCTAATTAAGAGCTAACCTTATCAAAAGCAGCATTAATAAGGCTATAATATGTAGACATTTACGGTGTGTTTAAAATTAGCATTAAATTTTAGATCGATCTTCGTATTAATTTAAATCGACATATGGAGACACGCAGACTTGCTTAATGTAGCAAATTATATAATAAAATTCAATTAATTAAATTGGTCCTTGGCGGGTTGGCCTAATACAAATTTAATTACATCTAATTACAGTTTGATTGTTGACTTTAACAACTGAAGAAATCATATTCAATTAAGCCAACAGTGAGAAAACATTACCTCCAATTTTAATCGAAAATGTATATTTGAGGTTTAACGCAAACCGCACAATAAACCTACATTGCATAATTAATAATCAAACATTTAGCTACTAAATAATAAATGATTTAAGCCAATAATCCACCGCTAGTTTACGAATTTCATTTGAAATACAATCCTGCGTACATAGATTTTCAGATCCTTATTGGGATTATTTTTCGATTTAAAGGAATTATCATTCGATATACCTTACAACTGATTTGTTGATAAGAGACGCTCCCAGGGAGAGTGTTATGGCAAAAATATCGGAATGCATAATTTAGCGCATGCCGCGGGCTCTTAAATATACATGAACTATGTGATTTCGGACGTAACGTAAGTTATACTTTTGGAGAGACTTTGACACTTTCGCGCGCAATTTGCATTCGCGAATTTGCATCAGAAGCACGATTTCCCTTGCGAATTAGCTGCGAAACTGCGTCTTGTACTAAGAACATACCTTGGCAGAAACTGCAAAACAACGCGGTGCATAAAATCCCGTTGCGACGCACCCGTCAACGATACAAACATTCAATAAATATCCTGAATCGAGCCGGAGCCTAAACTTCATCCTTAATCATAGTGCAGCACGGTTAGGATTGATGTATAATGCATACTTCAAGTATGTATACCGAGTGTCGCAAATGAACATCTCAAACTTTCAACTGAAATGTTTTAAATTGGATTTGCATTTTGTTTTTGGTAAACATTAACAAAAATTGATCTACTTTGTAAATTTTTCAAAATTAAATATCTGTTAATATCTAACTTCTTTTATTTAAAATTAGATAAAAAGAAAAAAATTTCATTATTTCTTTACGCATCTAAGGCTTCTAATTTACAATTGTTTGTAAACTCATCATTCATAGAACGATTAATATTCTTCATTTGAGTTTAATGATTCAATTCATGATTCAATTTAAGATAGAATCTGTGCTATCTAAACTTGAAAATTTAAAGATAAAAAAAATAGAAAGAACTATATCTGTAATCCATATATAATCACTAAAGAAATACTAATTTCAAATTCGTCAAAGAGTGATTCCAAAGAAAATGCAGTAGAATTAGTACATCTTGTACAAGCTGGAGGAAGAATTCGAAGCTGAATATCTTTTGCATCTTAATACCTAGTCGCCTCGAGTGCAAGTGAAGATTCTTGGCGTAAGCGGCTTATGTACGTCTTGACTCGTTATTACCGTCTTCCTTCGGGAAAATATAAGTACAAAGTCGTGCGACGCAACGATCTAGCTTTATAAATCCGAAACTAAAGAAAGAAAAAACTAGTTTTGCGTTGTAAGGTATATCCAGTATTAGTAACACCGGTATTAGTAAAAGAAAGGAACATTCAAGAATAAGAGCGCGGATGCGGATAAAAATATTTCAACAGGATACTTTGGATCTAGAGTATCTACAGTGGGAGACAAAATGATTAAAATTATAAATAATATAATTTTATAGATTATATCATATATAATCATTATTTTATATGCAAGACTTTTAATAACTTTATAATAATTAAATAAAATTTGAAATTATATACATAAATATTGTTTTATATCTTGTCGCACAAAAATTCTTTCGCCTGTACTCAGGAAATTTTTTAAATATAATGCGATTACAAAACGCACAAATTTGTTCCGCTCTATAAAAGCAAAACCGGACCGAAAGCAAACTAGGGAAAAATGAGAACATGAGAGTAGGAAGTTGAAAAAATATTGATCGTGCGAGAAATCAGAGGGGGGAAGGGTTTCGCGCGCAAAAGTTCCAGAATAGCAGAGTAAGAACGAGCGACGCGGAAGAAAACTGATTTTCCACGGTCTGTCGGGATAAAACGATTCGCGGAAATTGTGACAGCAGGTATAAAGTCGACAATAGTAGCCTCCATCATGCGTCACGGCATATCTGGAACTGGAGGAGGGCACCCTCCAAACGGGCCGTCCGATCTTCCTTTCGCTTCCAGTTATCTAATATTTATTTTTATACTTTGACGATGCGAGCTTTCGTCCGCAACATTGGTTGCTATTGGCCGGAAAGTATTTCATCTCGCAGAAAATTTTTTTCAACCCTTCAAGCTAACGGATAAACTTTCGAGCATCCGTGCGTTAACTTTTCGTCGCGAAAACCCACATCTATCATACGTTCGACTTTGTGAGAATAATAGAACAAGATATCATTTTATTACTATTATTATTAGATTTATTCTCTATTATTAGATTTCGCAGAGACTTTCTTCGTTTAACAGGGATAGAAGAAGAACAAAATGTAAAGAAACAATATCTTGAAAATGGCACTCGGCATCTTGAATCACGTTTCTAAATGCCATCACATTTGTACAGCTTCAATCTTATAAAGCCGGACAACAATTTCATCGTTATTAAGAGCGTGCATCCTACTGCGATCCTAAGAGCAATCGCAAAGGCCCGTGTTTTTCACAGGCGAGAAAGGAAAGGAACGTCGTGGCAGCCTGCCATCGTCGTGGAAGAATATGTAACGTAACGTCGCTATGCCGTAAAAAAACAAATATATTGATACTATGTAGCATGGGTGTGGAAGCAGAGACAAGAACAGAGAATGAGTATAGTATGTTCCACGCGAAATGGCACAATTACGCATATCTTAATACAATATTATATTAGTATGGAGGATATTACAACAAGTTCCAACTAAGCCAACTTTATTCTGAGTTCTGTCTCGAGGGAGAATTATGGCAATATTCATTTCAGCATTTCATCAAGTAACATCGGAACTTATATCTTAATAAAACTTTGCACGAGCGTAGAGAAGCCAAATTTAAATCGAATTTAATAATCTCTGTTCAGTGTAAGAGACGGTTGTCATACTTTAAAGAATAAAAAAAAATTAAGAAATAAAATTGCAACGCCTAACGGCATAACGTGAAAAGTAAGACATTCTTTCCTTATGTTTCACTTTTTTTTTGTTTCCTAAATTTTTTCAGCAAATCTTGTTAAAAGCTAAAGAAAAAAAATGCTTTCGCCAATTAACCGTCGGTTAATTTTTTATATAATATTATAAATTCTTTTTTTTTTTACTTATACGTCCAATGCATCGCACGACACGCTTGTTTACGTGAAACACCCCGTACGTAAACTGACGTGTGCCTCGTGCGGTTATACACGTGGGAAAACCTTCGCGTATCCTTTCTCCGCGAGTGGCCTCGCCTTAATGCCTTAATGCCTTAATGCAACGAGCAAGCATTTCTGGAGCAGACGAGTTTACACGTTGTTCCCTTCGCGCGATACGTACCTCCCGTTGCCGGTCGGAAAGTTGTGCTAAGATCTATTCTTAATATCGTTCATAATGTAATCGTGCAATCGTAATCCGACACGCTGTGTTCGAGTTCGGTCATCACGAAGGGTATTCAACCTAACTTGGTTACGAGAGACAGAGAAGGAGAAAAAGAGAGAGAGAGAGAATAACCGTGTTACCGACCCGCAGTCAATTCCGACGAGCTTAATTGCCTGTCTTGCAAAACAATTGATACCGCCGGCAGTTTGATTTCGCGATTATACGGGCTGGTATATTATGACACTCGTGTCAATAGCATGACCTCATTTCTCATGCGAGTAATGTTCAATTTCCCTCCCAGAGACCTAGCGGCTTAATGATAAAAGGATTTTTGCAATTAAACTTGAGTCTAGAACTTTATTTTTTAATTAAATCGTGTCGTTCCTAAACATATATGTATATTAAATTCTTTTGTATTGCAAAATGGAGTCATAGCTTCCGTCAACTTCACACAAGCAAAAGAGAAATTAAATATGCATGAAATTTAAAACTGATCGCAATGCTATACAACATCTAAAAAAAAAATAGATATTATACGTTAATAACAGAAATTAAAAAAGTGATAAATAGGAATGTTAAATAATATTTAATTAGAAATTAAATCACCAACCATGTAAGATTCAATTCAAATAGATTTAGCAATGTTTATGAACACGACGTTATGCTATCAAATTTCTTATGGCATCTTTTCGTAAATTAAAATTAAATTGTGACAAATGATAAATGATTCCATCAAGTTTTCCATAAGGAACAATGAAAACATGGAAAAATACGCAATGTTTTTAAGAGTCTGTACGTGACAGTGGCGAGAAAATTCATGGTTGACAGAAAATCGCGATAAAAGATTTAGGTTCCGCTTAATTTCAGGGGCGGGGAGGCCGAGAGAGAAAGAGAAAGAGAGAAAGAGAAAGAGAGAGAGAGAGAGAGAGACAAAGTCGGGATGCTCGTGATATGCCAGCCCGCCGCAGAGCTGGGAAGAGTAATCGCGTTACTAACCCGCCGTAAATTCTGGCGAACCTAAGCGCGCGCTCTCGCTCTCCTTACGAAACGTAACAGGTATAGCGAGAAATTTGATACCCGCGATTACGGGGTAGGGGGTCCGCCGGCGGCGGAAGGATAATCAATTAGCTTAACTCGTGCGCCACACGAAACTCGATTCCCACACGTTCGACGTGTGCGGCGCGCTGTGTCGATCGGACTAATATGTTTTAATTTTAGGCTATATCCCGGCACCGCGCATCCCTTCATCGTAACGTCCAATTTGCTCCGTCTCCAGATAACTCGTCCGTCCGACAGATAACTCGGCAGAACGTTTGGCCGAGTTGGACGAAACTTATTAGCGAAGTAGGAAATGAGGCGGAACTTTATTAACGCCCTTATGCGCGAAATTTCACGGGCTCCAATTTATCGAGTTTGTTGTTATGAAGTTATTTGCCTGCGGAATCGTGCCAATCCGGCAGGATCTTGCGCATTCCGGCAAACTGCTGACACTAATGATCTTAAAATCCAGAAAGTTTTGAAACGGAAAATTTTTCAGTTTTCAATTCTCGCTTGAATTTTTTTTTGGTCCGTTTTCGCAACAGACATCATACAACGAAGGATTACAATGAAATAGTTACATTGTAAAAAAAAAAAACTTTCATTTCTCATGTATATATCTCAAAAAGAATATAGTTTATATTACAACTCCATGTTTAATTAATGCTCAAATTACCGCGTTGCTTTGATCTCAATTATTGATGTTTGCAATAAGATTGTACGCAATATTGCAATTTTCTCCGATCCGCTATGTCGATGAATTTCGCAAAATATCCCGATACTGCTGCCAACGGCCTCTCTCCGCTTTACATAATAGCCGGATTTTGCGAATTTGCATACGCCTCTGTTTCTCGACGCATACTCGGACACGGCGAATATTATGAGGCCGTGCGGTAAAGTGATTGTCAAACGCGAGTTCAAAATTTTATCACACAATAACGGCATAGTTCGACGAACTTCTTTCCGCCTGTCGCTTAAGCGACATGTCACCTAGTGTTAAAACATCCAACCAACTTCCACTCATTCTACATCAAGCGACAACCAAGCTCGAGGACTGCTCCGATCCTCTCTCTAAATAGAGACTTTCTGGAAAATAAATCTAAAAAGTATTTCTCATCGGTTTCCTACTTCTATTCAATTCTAATAAAACAGAATCAAAATTATTTAAATGCTAAGGTATAAATATAAATATGCTAGTATAAATTTTTACATATCAAAGATAACTTTTCCTTCAAAAATGTAAAGAATAATTGCAAACTTTTTATATATGACGATTGTTAAAATTATATTTTTGTCAATATTAAGTTTTTAATCGGTGTACATTGATAATAGATTAAAAAAGCAACCGAATACAAAATTTATTCAAAAATCATAATATATTTAGATTCAAATCCAATTTGTCTAAATTGCGAATACGTTTCTACTCTTATTAACCGGAACTTGTACTTTGAAAGGCCGATATATATTGTTAAAGTTTTGGGCTTGCCAGAAGTTCGCGCGCTTTTTATCCACTTCTCGCAAGGGATCGCGCGAACTCAACTAAGTTGCGATAGTTGTGTGCTCTAATGTAACGTTAAAAAAATTTCTCAACCCGCGAAATGCGTCGTTTCCGCCGCGCGATACACGACATGTCCGACTCGTGGCGTGGTAGTTTCTATGATTTTCTACCATCGCTCTCTGCCTCTCTCTCTCTCTCTCTCTCTCTCTCTCTCTCTTCTCCATTCCACGCGGTGGCCACATTTTTCCAACAACGAGCGTTAAAGTTTTTATCTCGTCGGGGGATGACGTACGGGATGGCAAAACCCCTCTTTTCACCGCGCGCGCGTCGCACTTTCTATCCCTTGCAACCGTTCCCTTCTTCATACCACCCCGCATCACCCGGTCGGTTTCGCGTTCCGGACAGAGAAAAGGACAGCGAAGCGCGGGGGCGCGAGGAAAAAGAGAGGAAAGCGCTCTCTACGAATACGTATACATGTTACGAGATAAAAGTTTATTACCGCGGCCTAGCAAATGCAACCACTCGCTGATATACGCGGGATGCATGACGATTATTGCATCGTTCCTCTCTCCTCTCCCTCGATTCATCTTTTTTAACCTTCCGCCGTTTCTTCTCATTTTCCGTAAAATCACTTACAACGCATGCGAGAGGAATAGCAAGAGGTGAGATAGAACGATACTGCTCTCACATGGAACGTCAACTGTTATCTACGGGAAGTAACGGCTCCCTGGACATTTACCGCGTCGATGGTGCTCTAGGTTGAACCAATAGATGTTTTGCTCGCTACGTCTCTCTGTCCGTGTACGGAGAAGATTTCGCAGAAGGAAAAGTATTGCGTATGAGATTTCTACTATGGACAACCGGTCTGGGGAATTATTATTTTTACACCGTATTAGAAGACGAAACCACAGGCGAAGGTAAAACCACACAGCTTTAATAGGAACTTTCTAATTATGACATTTTTGTCACTTATTATGAATAATAATCGTCCAAGTTTCTAAAGAGACATTTTTCAATTCCGCTACAATTGGAAATAAATGAGGAAATAATGTTTCAATATAATTATTCAATATAATTATAAGATAATTAAATGTCAATTATTAAGAATCGCGCGTTTTGTGAGACCTTTAAAATAAATTATTAAAGAACATCTTATTGGACATCTAATTTTTGCAATTATATTTAAAACGTTATTTTTTTTCATTAAACAATAGCAAGGACAATTTTTAATTCTTTGGAGAATTTTACCCGTTAAATGGTTCTCTATGAAAACAGATTGCTTTATTCTCGATGCTTTAATGCTCTACAAATGGATAAGTTATCAGAAGTGATGCGTTCTCTTTACAATTCTACCCTGCGCTTCCTCTTTTCATATTTCCAGCGCTTAGTTATCTTTCAGAATTTCCACACTGCCGCAATTCATCTCGCCATAAAATTCCAGATCCAACGGATAGTTATTTGACGCGAAAGGCTGTATGCTCGCGCTTTGTCGCTTATCTGCCGAGATCGAGAATATCGCTCACAGGATCGCATAACCATACAGCGAAACTCGCTCATTTTACATGCAACAACGACATTCGACTCGTTTCGATTACTCACGTAGAATCAGATTTTGTAAGTGCGTCGTGAAATCCGTTGAGCGAAAATTCTCGCTGCGCCGGTGAATTAAAGCACAGAAGAAAATACAGGAGCACGATCTCTCTCTAGTCTTCTCGGCACAGATGGATATAAAAAGTTTATTACTCGTGACTAGGGAAACGCGAAAGCGCGCGAATATACCGGAGAAAAAGAACCGGTGAAACTCTTCCGTACACTCGCAACTAAACAGTGACTCAATTACATCGTACAAATTTTCGCGACTTTTCACTGCAATTGATGGCAAAAAAAAAGTATTATTAAAGTATAAGAGTAACAGAACAGAACGCGACATAAATGTAATTGAGATAATTATTTTCAAAATGATCAACGGTTTTCAGTGAAAAAAAAAAATTAGTACTGCACGAAGCTATTATTAGATTTATGTATTCAATATAATACAAATATTTTTTAATTAAATACGTTTGATGTAAAATATAATTGATGCAATTTATTCGGTAATGCAATTTATTTAGATTCCTGTACAATTACACGTAATTTATGTTTGCTACTAAAATTACTTTTTCTATTGCATCACTTTCAACTCGAGTAGTTACGCAATTGTTTTACCGTGGCAAATTAATGTCGTAACTGGTGTTTTATATGCTACAAATGCAAATCGCTCGAATGCTGAGAACCTTGACAGAGATCTGGTCTTGACGAGAGAACCTGTGTGGTCAGCATATGGGTAGGAAATATTTTATATCACGCTACGTTTATACATCCCGGTATAGGTTACGTCGTTTGCATGATATTTCAAAGCTGTATATTACGAAGGCATTTTTATATTTTAAATGTGACATAATCGAAATGTTGGATGAAAAGTAATCTGAATGATTTGATAGAAGATAAAAGTAGCTCTCTAAAGATAAAATTTATCTGTGATGTAATAAAATTTTTATTTAAGGAAAAACGAGTTCCTTTCTTAATAAAAATAAGTAGGAAAGTAATAATTTTATAAATTGTTAAAAATAATAAAAAGATTTAATTTTTTTAATTTGACTTAAATTACTATTTAATGTCGTGATTTCCCTTTTAGATTTAAATAGCAAGATATTAAGCATCGAATATTAAAAAGTTATGGATGAAAACAAGTCAGCTAATTTTGGTTAAGGAAAAAGAATTGATTATTGAATGAATTTTAGTACGCGAATTTTATAGCATATATCGGTCAGTGTGCCCGCATTTGCAATAATATGTCGAGCAATATGAATGAGTACTTGGCGTGCGATCAGAGTAATATAAACGACTATTTAGCGTGCGATGTTTCTGTCACGTTCTGTTGCCTGACCGCGAGCGATGCACGACTTCGGGATACATGGTATTTTATCAACCACCTTATCAGCGGTAAACCGGCCTTACTTCCCGTATCCACCCATAGACAACGGCGTGTACAGTTGTGCAAAACGAAACGCGTTACCGATCACTCTTTCTCTGTCTATTACTCTAAAGCAATCAAAGTTGCACTCGTTAAGTAAATCGTCAATCAACACGATACCGTCGACACGCAAGATAGTAACATTATTCAAGGTGTCTTCAAATTTCAAAGTTCAATCCATTTATTTAAACTAATTCAAACTCAATTTTTCTGTGACAAAGATTTGACCTTCGAATATTTGTAATATTTACCACTAATCGCCTCCACTATTCACTCCTCTAATCACTTTTATCTCGTAGATTAATGATCTAACAAAATCTTTAAAAAAAAAAACGGAAATCAAAATCAAGGAAAAATTTAAATGTAATAAAAAATTCAACGTTTGTCAGTGTAACTTCTAGAATACTAGTTGAAATGATACATTTCACATCATTAATATTAATTCTCACTAAAAGACTAATAAGAATTTACTTAGAAATGATTTATCTTAATTATAAATTATTAATATAATTGATTAATTTGCATTAAATCTTCTTCAGCATAATAAATAACACGATGTGATATAATTCGGTAGATAATATTCCGTTGACTTGTAAATTAAAATAGATGTTAACGTGCACTCGCGAATTAATCTTAATTCATGACTTTTGTTTACTCACGTATTATATTATTATCATTCTAAAGTGCGAAGAACATCTTACGTCAAATAGTCATTTCTGATACAAACAATAACGTTGGCGAACCCTCCGGCAATGCCACCATCCAATCTGTCTCGTTAGATTGAGTTCCCTGCCTGCCTCTTTCCCCCAACCTCGACATGATCGACACCCTTTCCCCGTCTATGATCTCATAGCACGACCGTGCAGCGTCGTCCGTAACAGAGCATCTAATCTCATCATCGACGCCGGGACGGATAAACGTCAATACGTGATTCGATGTAGAGAACGACAAATGCGCGTTGTCAAAAGCTAACTGATCTCACGGTAATCTTGCAAAGTGCAAGGACACTCAAAAAAATCCAGAAGCACGCTCGAGAACTTCGCTCTATAGAGAATTCAATTTTCTAAGCTAAGAAATTTCTTTATATAATTTAATTCGATAATTCATTAATAACTTTAATTAATAACTTATTTAATTCTTTTTAATATTATGAAGTCAAAAACTTGACAATATCAGCAAGTAAAAATTATATAACTTTAAAAAATTTTGTAAACATTCGCATTTAAAACTTGTTAAAAAAGGGGTGAATTGAAAAATCACAGAGAAAATTATATAAATCATCTCGTTGCTTCAAATTTCTATTCTACATATTTCTATATTTTTTTAAAATTTTACAAAAAATACTGGATTTATAATATTTGAAGTAGTCATAACCTGTTATTTCATTCTGTTCATAATCATCGTCGAACAACCTCTTTAAAGCGTTATTCTCGACGTCGCTTCCTCCTTACGGAAGAAAGTGGTGGACTGACTTACCTGTCCATGATTGTCGAACCCGTGCTCCTGGGCGATCTCGTCGGCGGTCTCCGCTCCGCTGGGCACGTAAACGGCGAACTGATTCGAATAGATTGGCACTGGTCGCGACTGCGGTCTCGGTTCGGATCTCGCACCAGCCAGCAGCGCGCACACAACGAACAACGTCACCCTGAAGATCATGTCGTCGACGGCGAATGACGACGACGAGTCCTACGGTTATCCCGGACGGTATTTCCGGCACTGACGGGCGCGCGCGACGTTGCGATCAATGCGTCGCCGACAAGAGGACACGTGTTAGGCACGACGAATTTTCGCGTTATCTCACGATCGAGCGGAATCGCGGGTGACTCGTCGCGCGTCGGTCTCAATGCTCGACGGAACTCGCGAAGTCTCACAATGGATTCGCGCCGCACTTGCCACGAGAAGACGACGGGAGTGAGGGACACGTCGCTGACGGATGAAGTCGTATCGCAGTGAAAACGAGACGGCACTGCGCCGCGAGCTCCGCTCGTCGCTCGTCGTCGTCGTCGTCGAGACGTCGGTCCGGGTGGGCTGGCTCTTATCCTGCAACACAAAGACGAGGAAAACCGCAGGTTAGAGCGTTCAGCCGGCATTCGTGTCACGCGCGCGGAGTCGGAAGGACGCGGTGGGAATTCTTGCGAGCGCGAGCGTTGTGATATTAATTGTCACCGAGAGGGGAGTTCGTTTTTCCTGCTTCTTGACGTGCTCGTCGCGGATTTGCATTACAATGTTTCGCCATGGGCGTGCGCGTGTCCGCGCGAATGTTTGCAAACTTCCTTCCTCTTCTGCGCCTCTCGTGGCCTCTCGCGCGCGCACACTCGTCCTTCGTCTCTTCCTCTCTATATTTCTCGTTTCTCGGATGAGGGAAGAGGGATATGTACAAAGGGAAAAGAGAGACAGAGAGAGAGAGAAGCCGGGAGCTCATGGCACGTATTATTTAATAACCGAATCCTTTATTTGCGAAACGGTGACGTACGGTGATGCAATTGTTTTGCAAATAACCGAGTGCGTAATACCGGTTCGACACACTTACCCATTTAGCGGGACGCGCAAATAAACGATTATATCGCAACGAAACGCATTGGCGCGATGGGATGATTATGATGATGTTAGTGCGACCATCATGACAAAATACAACTAAACTTGCATAAGCGCATTCGCGGTAATCCTCGGTTAACCGCTTAATGGATGGCATTACAATGACAGATTCCAGCGTCCATTTTCTCTCTTCGCGGATAATTAATAATGTTCGATATCTATTTTAGTTAACTCATTTGGATCGATGGATTACAGCGCGCAGGAGAGTATCCGCGTATCCTCGCAGGAAAAAAGATTTGCGGAATTATAAGAGCCAGCGTGTGCACGCGACACGAGAAACAAGCTCCACGATATTTCGGTCTAAATCTAAAAATGATTTCCAACTCGTGACGGCAAAATTGGCTGTTACGCGATCGAATTGAATTCGGCAAGAATAAGGAAGGGGAATTAGAGTCGAACTTGCTGAAGCGCGTGGCAAAAGCTTCGATGATCAAATTTCGATTGTGAACCATACGATCGACTATATGGTCTATATAGTCGCTGTTGAAGTTCGG
Source organism: Tetramorium alpestre (assembly GCA_021460005.1). Taxonomy (NCBI): domain Eukaryota; kingdom Metazoa; phylum Arthropoda; class Insecta; order Hymenoptera; family Formicidae; genus Tetramorium; species Tetramorium alpestre. The sequence continues at coordinate 487,833 of JAJVSH010000032.1, read as the reverse complement.
CAAGTAACTGGTAGACTAGTAAGGCAAAAGGAGAAGTCTGTTTCCACGGCACTGTCGATAGTTACGGCGAAACGAGCGAAAGGCCGAACATGAGTTTGAAGTTAATCGGGCTCTCTCACGAAACCGTTACCGTCCGTAATGATTCAGGAAATAGACTAAAATAGCTAACGGATACGATTTATTCGCGTTGTAATTAAAGAAATAAAAGACGCTTCAGGAAGTTGGAAGCGGATAATATTACCGAATTAGGTAAACGCAGAAAAACGCAACAAAAAGTCCTATTGTAAACTAAGTTACAGCTTCGGAGTAAGATTTCGTGATAAAACATAAATATATTAAAATTGCATTTACAATCTAAACACGATTTATAATTTGTGGCAAAAATTCTAATTTAGAATTCTAATTAAATTGTAATTTATAATTTTGCTCTAAAATACATGAAAAGTGTATTTACAGCGTTAGAATGCGCACATTATATACAAATACACATTATGCAATCACTTGATCGCGATTGTTGATTTAATTCCACCCAGCATACATTATTGTATTAATATTTATTTACAATAACAACCGTAATATTAGAATCTCAATTGTCTGAAAAAATTACGATACTTTGCGCTTATTTGCGTGTATGTAACAGCATCACTCGCACGTAGTGGATTGATCCGGCAAAATTAAATCCATTGCAAAATTAAATAAAAAATTCCGCCAGCCATTTTTAAATTTGTTTGTGCAAGTTCGCGAAAACGACAAGTCGCCACATGGGCCGGCGAAAAAGCGGGCCAATGGCAGCGGTGGCGAAAAAGCCAAACTCTCATAGCCGAATATAACGACTAAAGTAGAACATCTACCAAATTAGTTTCCTTATGGAAACACATCTCCCAGAAGATCAGTTCTCTACTTGTACAGGGTAATTCTGCAACCGCGTGCAGAATAGCGAAACGCCTTGACAAATAGCGTCACATTATCGCGTCTTGTGCCATCTTATCGTTCGCCGACTGTCCTCAGTGGCTCCGGAGTGAGTAATACAGCGAGCGAACACGACTAGGACGAACATTCACGTTTATACTCATGCCGTTCACCTGAACTCATTAAAGCGCGAACGTAAAACAAGACGACCCTTTGACGCCGCGCCGCGTCCGACATCTTCCTTTGAGAATAAGCGAAATGCTATTTGGCGCCGGTGAATGTTGCACGTTAATGCCGTGACGAAATAAATCGAATTAGATAGCATTTCATCGGGGATATTGGAGAGATTACAAACTAGTTTATTTAATATATGATATTTTTAGACGATGCGGCGCGTTTATCCGACAAATATTCGCCCGAAGCGGCATCACGCGAAATGTACGTTGAAGTGAAAATATTGTAATTGCGCGCATCAATATAATAAAATTTGTCGCGCGGAAATGTGGCACATTTTGATTTGTGAAGTATCCAAATGAACGAATGTCAAATGGATGCATTATCTGATATTGGCGCGTTGGATAAACAACGAGCGAAGCCATTCCAATTGAATACGTTGGTTCGAAATTTTTGTAGGTATAGAAGCAGAAGGGAGATAAATGAAATGCAAAACGCCCGCGTTTATCGTAGAATCGTGTCTTCGAAGGAATTTTCCTCAACTTTGGCAGAATTTAAAATAATACATGAGAAATTCCGCGGTTTGGAAGATATAAAAAATGTATCATACGTGCATGGAAGTTTTTGGGAATTGGTATTTTCAGTCGAAATATTTCATGAAGTTTACATAACAACATAACGCCGACTTGCTATTCGTGTCGTTCACCGTGTACCATCTTTACGTGCCTCGCTCTCGTATACCCCGATAAAACAAACTCGACAAACTTTCACGGAATTTTAACGGGCCGAAATTCAAGATTTTAATGCCTACAAGATGGCTCTACGTCTATTTAAAAACGACCGTGTCTGGGAGCGCGACTGGCCGGAGCACATGATATTTGAACGAATACGCGACCAACTTCGATGACGTCAAGACTTATATACCATTTTTAGCACATGAAACACTGCTTCAGAGAAGCCTTTAAATCGCGCACATGTTCCTATCAACATATGTAAGTCGTATAAGCTCTCTATATACGTCAGATATAAAATGCGATATTGACACAAGATCTAGAAAGACTTTCTATAATTGCATTGAATCGCTTATTAGTCTAAAAGCGAAGAGAAAAGAAGTGAAACTGCTGTTCTAAGAAAAAAAAAATCTCAATACGTTCAATCGATTATTGAAACTGTACGGATAATTAATTAAAAACTCTCTTCGACTTATTCTCTCAGATTTTTAAGCTGCTAACTCGTTCGTAAGTTTAGCTGTTAAAAAAAAAAACTTGAACCAAACTTAAATTTAGTTCCTTAGTTAGAAAGGACGATAACCCATCGAGAATATTCAATAAATGCGCGCCGTTAATTAAACGAAAAATTCCGCGCACGCATCGCGAACAAAATATGCCGGGCACGTCTACGTATTAGATACAAAGAATGCCGGTCGAGCCAAACGCGATTCACAATCACGGGAGCGGAACGCGGGAGAGCGTCTTCTGTCATGTGCTATTTAAATTGCAAGAACCACCTGCACGACACTACCGTCCGCAATTAAGGGGTTCGCGTACTTTGGTCATCACCGGCGAAGAATATAAACTCATCCAGACGAAACTTGCGCCCGCTCGCTCCCGTGTTAATGTCCGCAGAAGTTAAATCCCGGGTGAATACAGGTCAGTAATAAAGTGTTTCGCGGTGAGGAAGCTGCGTTTGCCGAGGAAATATGGTCCAGCGAGACCGAGGCGGGATACTTGCCCGAAAGCGAGGATCGCTCGGCTGTTAACGCATTTCGCGATATCGCCCCATTTCGTGTGTGTGTACATGATGTTAACAACTTTACAAGAGAATATTTAACTCGGCAACTCGGACAATGAACAGAAGCGCGCAGGCGTGCTCGTGACGCGCGTACATATACTGCAATAACAAAAATTAATGCAACAACATCGTAAGAAGCGATTTGTTTCAAACGGTGTGGGAAAATCTCGGTATCCATAGAAATTTATTGTACCGGAAATGAAAGAGATTGCACATCACGATATAACATGATACTTGCGTTCGGTATATTTTGCAAGAAGCAAAATTATTCACGCTACGCGTAGCGTAAACTTTAAACGATTGTGTAAATACTGAGATATTATTAATACACAGAAGCTAAAACATATGATATTTATTATATAACGCGCAAATAGATTATTCCATAAAAATATATATCGCAGACTCTCCTATGGACAGGATATATAATATTACATGGAAAGTAATATTACGAGTAGAAAAATAATTAAAAGCTTCCAAAAAATTCTTAAAGCCTTAAGTTACTTTATCTTTAATATTTAAAGACACTTTTAAGCTGAGTAAAGTCGGATTTAATAGCCGGACTATAACAATTGCTCGCCGAGTGGAAAGAGTTAAAAGAAGCGTGTTCGCTTGCAACCAGGAAGTCGAGAGGAACGACAATGTCGGAGAATCTTGGCGTTTCCTAGCAATTAAGCGTTCGTAATCTCCCAGTGCTCCGATGAATTCTCAAGTCGCTCGTAAAAAAAGTCGCGGACAAGATTTCTTCGGCGACAATGTCGAAGAGTAAAGAGACGTAACACAATTCTCGTTCCCTTTGACTCTTCGCCTTCTCCTCTCCCGCGCCATAGTAACCCTCTTTCGAAGCGAGAAGGATCGTAATACCGCACGTACGCAGCCCGTATGGGATAAAAGCCATAGAGACTGAAACCGCGATACGAATAGCAAGCGCAATGTTATACATAACCCCGATACGTCGCGACATACATGCGTGCGTACATACCTGCGTGCGGCCTCCCTTTCAGGGAGGAATCTTGCCACATGTGCATGCATGTCTGCACACGTCGCGAACGGAATTACCGATGATGCTGCGGGTTAAGTGGAAAACAAATTGCGAAAAAATTCTGCGGTGCATTAAATGATTTAATGAGAATGGTTAATTAAATTCGTATCCAATTTGTGAAATACGTATTATATTAATTACGTAATATTTCATTCCAAACTTCTTAAATTTATTCTTATACAATGCATTCATTTTATATAATTATTATTTGTTATTACTCGCAGCACTTGCGAGTTATTACTCGCAAAATTAAAAGCTACAAACTATTATATTAATAATCTTATTTTTCTTTCCTCATTCTCAAGAAATATTTTCTCAGATTACTGTAGAATATTATCTATTTATATTCTACTTTTTAAAGAACGCAAAATTTTCAATTTTTAAAACTAGCCTTCTAAAAGAATATTTTTATTATTTATTCAAGATATTCTTATTAAAATAATCTCGATTTTTTATAATATTTCATTGTCCAAATTATATTTCTATATCTAGGATTAAAATTTGTACGAATTAAAATGAATTGATTAAAATTGACTAAAATGAGTGAATTAAAAAATAAAATTCTTCTAAAAGTAAATTAAGTCAGACTTCAATTCAATGATATTAAATGCAAAATCAAATAAACTTTTACATAATATTAATTGAGATTTATATGATTTTTATACTTATGACAAATTAGAACTATTTATAATATTACACATTTTTACTATTCCAAACAATTTGTTCCTTAACATTAGTTTTTTACGTACTATATTCGTTTGCTTCGTTCATATTCAAACTACGAAATGGAAATTTCATTCATATTTTTACAGAACAATTGTTTTCAGTTTCTGTCAAAAACAAATTGCTTCTTCTTTTCGCGAAACATTGATCTGGTTTTTCTTATCGATCGACAACTGTACGGAAATGTAAGTAGAGGGAAATTTTTGTCATTATTTTGCACTCGAACGCGAGCCATCCACGCAATAAAAATGCGATCAATGCTCCGATAATATTTCCGACCCATTTTTACTCTTTCATTCTCGCTCGAAATCGGGACAAAGCGCACTTCAGAGCGTAAATATTTTGCCGCAAACGACGTGCGTAACTGCGCGTAGGACGGACGGGATCGCGGAAAAGTTGGGGGCGAGCTGGTTGTCCGGGGAAAAAAATGGGGAAAAAACGTTACGAGTGCGCATTCATACGCGTGCGATGCAAAACGCTTCCCCGCGTAAAAGTGAATTTCGTCCGACGTGAATTTGTATGCGCTTTTGGAAAAAAAAGCTTTCGAAAACAGACGCATCGGCCAAATGTAGCGGTGCGTGCGTGAAACATAAGACAATTAATTGCAACTAACCGTCATAGCGGGTGACACAGCGTGCCCGTGTTCCACACGCGGCCATAAATACGGTCTCGCCTCGCATTAAACATCATTTTTTTTTCCTCGTCATAAAAATACGTTCGTTACTTTGACTACATCTGAGAATTGGGCTGCCGCAATTTGCGCGGAACATGAAACGCGACATACATATGTACATACATGTACAAATATGGAGCTCGGTGTCGCGATGACATGACGCAGCGATATCGGTCTTAAAAATTTTTCATAAAAAAATGAAAGATCCACTGATGAATCTCTGACGAATATTAAAATTCAAAGAGATCGAAAAAATGGTTGAAAAAAATGTATGAAACGAGATACGAGCTTTCGCGTGCGTCACTTTTTCCTCGGTGCAGTTCAGATATTCTCTATATGTGGATTATGCAAATATACGTTGGTTAAATGAACAGTTGCGACAGCTGGGAGCTTCTAATCATACGTGAAAAAGTCGGTGGTCGCGTACCGCCGTGAAGGCAACAAGGTCTTACACCATCAAACGTGTATATGGTTATACGTAATTACAAGCTCATGTAAAAAAAACACACGTTTCTTTTTTTCGTGTGTTATTTCACGTGAAGCGGTCTGATTATACGTCGGTTTTAAGCATCGCATGTTCGTTTAAAGTAGATCGATAGATACATGTATAAGTTAACATCCGCGTTTCGTGTGTACACGTTTGTGTGCAGTTTATTTTTTATATTGCAACTTAACGAATATTTTTATTCTTTAATTTGTACCAAACCTTTTATGAAACGTAAAAGTCACGTATCAACTTGATCATGATACATTCACAGCGAAATATAAATAAATCTTGAGAGAGACTGACGCGTTTTTATTACACCCTCTTCTTATAAATAAAATTCAGAAAAAGACGTTTCATCTATTAAATGAGATACTATAAAAGTGAGACACGGAAGAAATGAAAGTGCTAGCTTCAGTTTAATAAATGATTTTAACAAGATCATAAATCTTTCTAAGGCATTCAAGATTTATATGATAAATAAATAATAACAAACTACATGATAGCAATATAATGCGACATATATCTTTCAAATATAAAATCGGTTAGCTCTCTTATATAAAAATATACAAATATGATCTACTTTGAATTTTTACTAATTAGATTACAGATGTTACGTATTCTTTATACTTCAATATATAAATATTTATGTATACTTGTAATATTTTACGTGTATACTTGTACATATAAAAAAAAGATATAAATCGCACTTAATAGTTTCACAAAAAAACAGTTCTCTATTATTTCAAAAGATTATAGCTAGTCATTACTACATTGCAAATTATATTAATCAATCTCTTTCCGCGCCGCCTTGATTCTTTCATTTTATGTCTTTTTGGAATTGATGCGGAAATCACGAGTGAAATATTTATTCACATCAATTCGAGCCGTAGATGTAATAGTTGTTTAACTGCGCCCTTAAACAGTGACGTAATTATATGTGAAAGTATAATTTTTGCATGCGATCAAAAGTCACTGTGTCGGATGATAATTAGAAATTAACCTGATCAGTCGCGTCAAAAAGTCAATACTAAGATATTTTTATTCGTTTTCACTTCAATTTATCTTACGAAAAAATTCTGCAAAAAGATTCTGCTAAATTCTAATTTTTCTCTACAAGAAGAAAAGTAATTTAAAATATTTCCATGTATGAAATCATTATTTCTTCAACATTTAAAAATCTATTAAAATTCAATTATGATTCCGTAAAAATGATCTCTCTTTCCTCACTTTTAATAACTTTTTCTATTTTAATAACTTACTTTAATGTATTTCTTTCTTGCGGATATTTCAAGTGCGGTAATTAAACCTTATATAGAAAGAGACCTCGAGTTTTTATTTTTCAAAATATTGAAGTTTATAAACCTCCTCGCGCTTATTCAACTATTGCATTAAACGCAGAAGCGTGTTTACCGTGCGCGACACCCGCGCGCAATTTTCCACCGAAGTATACAGTCCTTCTGGTACGGTAAAAAGGGTGGAAAAAAGATGGGAGAAAAGGGAGTGGTGACCTGGTTGCGTCAAGATGGCAGGAACGAAGTGTACATCACCGAGGAGTTGGATCGCGAGAGCGTACTACTCTGTGCGCCGTAATTACGCAGTATTACGAGCGGCGTTACGACGGGGATGTTACGTTAACGTGGCTCTCGTGTTGTACGTGGCGTGCTCGCGCGAGCGAATTAAGAAGACGGAATTAAAGCGGTGCTGCAAATTCATTCGCGCGACTGGTTTTATGGCGACGCGGACCGAAATAGAAAGGCCGCTCTCACACGATTCATAACGTACAGTCGTATCCGCGACAGACAGAATTCCAGAAGCGACTCTCTTTACTCTCTCGCACAAAAATTGCATTCGGGAAAACGCGTTACGATCGTATAATTGAAAAACACCAATCTTCGCCTCTACGGAAAGGTTGACGAACGCGACAGATTAGCTTGCCTGCGACGGATAATCTATAATTTTCAGTTCAAATTTGTTCAGTTCTATTATTACATTATCAATTGACATTTTTCTGCCCTGTGATATAAGTCCAAAGTCCCGCGGGACAGGATCTTTTTCACCGAAATAGAGCTCCGTGAATTAATGATGGAATTCTGACGGCGAATGTTCTTACGAATCGCGTGAAACGGGCTTAAGGGACACGAGGAAAGAAGGGCGCCGCGTTCGTCCGCCGACTCCTCTAATGCCCGCATATTTCGCGACACGTCGCGCGGAGAGACAGCGACTCGACTCGCGGTGCGCGCGATATTTCTCGCGCGCGACGTTTCATGCATACGGCATCGATGACGATTTTTCAACGGAGTGACTTCCTCGCTATCTCACTGATGGATTGTTATACCGAAACTTTGTTTATCATGAAAGATAAAACGGAATAATTGAAATGGTTCAGCGGAATGAACTCGGCGTTTCTCTATCATAAAAATCGTCGTGTCGCGACTTGAAAGAGCTGTGAGTATTCCTAATGGATATTAATCATTTTAAACTCGTAATTAAGCTTGCAATTATTGACAGAGTCTTTGAAAGGTTTGATAATAAAAATATTCAGTATGCTGAAAGTTTTGTAACCGATAACCATAAAAAAATACCTCGCGAAGTATTTGTTGTACTTTCAATTTATAGTGTATGTGTATTAAAGTTACGCTCATCGCGGTCGAATCTTAATTTATGTACATAATTATACGTGCTTGATTGCACGCAAGGAGAGCTATCGCGGTGCGCGTAATAAATGATTCCTTCATTTAATTATAAACACGCGAAAAATAAGAAAATTAATTTTTACACCATAAAATAAAAAGAAACAGATGTAGATAGATGTAGCATATAAGTTCAGAACTTACAAGATAATTATCATGAAGTGAAGGAGAGATTTGCTCTACACCAAAAAGCTTCAACTTAAAAATTAAAAATTGAGTTATGTATATATTATGATTTTTGGAGTCATTTTCTTGGATTTTTCTAAGTAAAAAATTTCATCTCCACATCTAATGCTTTTAAATTACATATAAAATACATCTTAAGTAGTATAAACTTAATTCAAAACTAAAAAAGAATAGCTTTTGAAGAAAAAGTGTTCTGATTGACATATAAGACATGCTTACCCTTGATAAATATACCAATGAATATAACAATACTACCTACTTAATTATTTAATATATTAATACGGTCAACTAATTTTAATCGTCCTGAAAAATTTTCATTTCTGGAGTTGAAGCCTTCTTTCTTAAGAGAGCGGAGATACTTAAAAGTGAAATTTTACATAAATGACACGAATAGTAATGTAGACATTTTTCCATTTATAATCTCAAACACGCGAGAAATAAGAGAATTAATTCAGAAAGTAAAGCTATGTATAAATGGCGACAGAATGTACGAAAAAGAATTCTTTTATTTAACCGCAAGTACGTAAAATGTAAGAAAGTAAATTTAGACTTATATTAAATAAGTAAATTAAATAAAGCCAATTCACAATACAGAAATAAATCCAAATTTTAGAAGATAATTGTTACGGTGAAGCTAAAAAAGATATACTGAAAATAAAACTTTCACGGCAAGTGTATATTTATAGAAAAAGATCAATTTAGCAGAATAAGATTATTTCGTTTTAGCAGAATAAGATATTCCGTTTTACGTAATATATTACCGAGCTTAAGAATCCGCGATCGATATTGAAAGCCGAAATTCCATCGCGCTCTCAAAAGCGCACGGCGGCCGGCGACGGTCAAGGCCGACCTCGATTTTCGACGAAAGCGAGGGAGCTGGAGGACGTATGCGACCCGCGACCTTTCGACGGAGAAATTTCGAATAAGCGTGCGCGCGCGCGCGCGCGTAAACGGTAAGTTAAAAACGTTCGCTCGCTTCGAGTCGCTGGCGAGTTTCGCGGCACGACTCTCGCGTCAAGAAATCGGCGAAGGACGGGGCTCGCGTGGAGGAGAAAGTCGTTGACTAGCTGGGGCACACGCTGAAAGTCAGCTGACGGAAACGAAGGCCGCCGATGAAACGTTGACAGATCGTAATATAACGTAATACGAGTTACAGTCGCGAGAAATCTATCCTCTTTCGCCGCGCATTCTCGCGATTAAAATGCCGGAGAAAATGTATGTCGGAGACTTGAAGGGAAAAAAAAGTCCCCGATTCTCGATGAGCAAAAAATTAGGATTAACTAACCTTCGTCACAGGATGCGATATTTAATAAAAGACATTTTTTTCGTAATAAAATACAACACTTCGCCGTTTGACTTTCGAAAGTCCGAATAAATACTATTTCGAAAAGATCTAAATTACGGCTGCGTTCTTATATTCACCGTTAGCACTGAAAATCTGTTATATATGCTTGACATAAATTATAGATTTGCGGGTTGCTCAAATTGGGACATCTCAAAATTCCAGACGCGTCGATTCGTGACACGACAAAATAGCGCGGTGACCGAAGGGTCAGCAAAAACCTCGAGCGCGGCTTTCCCGCTGTGCGAGGCTAGAAAGAGGTGTATAATAATGCGAAAACAGGTAGGTGACCTTGGAATTGGAGTCGAGTTCCGGGTCGAGCACATGGCAGCGCATCCAAGTGTTCAAGTTAATAACGGCGATGACACCAAGCGACACCGAGCGCTTGAGAGAGCGGAGCGGGAAAACGGAGCGGGAGCGGAGTGAAGCGCACCGCGAACGACGGAGCGCCGCGGACTATATCGCGCGCGTGAACGGCGGCTAACGTCGCGTCAAAGGTGACGTCCGGTGACCCTATTGCGCCGCGCGCGACTCGCGGTCCGCTGACGCTGACGCTACGAGGAAAGCTTACCCGTGACGTGACGATGTAATCGATGACAGGCCTCCAGCGCGGGGGGAAGAGATGTAGGGAAGAACGAGTCTTCGCTTCCCCGAGTGTCACACCGGCGGAACGATGCGCGTAAAGTCGACGGGGTCGGGCGGTCCGTATTATCTCTTCGCGATGCTTCGCGGCATGTTCTTCCGGCACGACACACGGCGGACTTGCCCCTCGACGTCGGCAAGGCGGTCGGACTGCCGTCGCGCGTCAAAGAGAACCAGGCAGTGATCGGCACTCGCGCAATTATTCGCCCGAGCGAGAGAAAGAAGAGAGGAAGAAAGAGAGAGAGAGAGAAAGAGACGGGAAGAGAGAGAGAGAGAGAGAGAGAGAGACGCGGCCGAATTTCCTGCCCCGACAACAGTCGCCCGATCGCGCGAGCGCGTCCCGCCGCCACTGGATGTAGCACTCCGAACGTAGCACCGCGCACTGACTGCTCTCGCCAGTCTCGCCGTTCACCAAGGCGATAAACAAACTCACCGCCCACCTCTCACTCTTCCCGCGACACGACTACGCGCGCGACCTACCTCTCGCTCGCGCCACGGTGCCTCTCGCTCCCACTCCCGCCGCGCTCTCGCGCGACCTCCCCCTCCACTCCCGTCGCACCATGGCGCGCGCACTCGGCGCGTCACGGCCTTCCCGTCTCTCTCCCCCCTTCCGCTCCGCTGCCCGCCACTCTATTCGCGACGTGCGGACTCCGCGTTCTCTCGCTCGACCCTACGCAGGGTTACGCTCTTCTCGCTCCACCGATCAAAACAATTCTTCGAATTCGGAGAATTCCGGCGGTCGCCGAATTCGGAGAATTGTTTTGATCGTTCTTCAACTTCGAGGAGACGCGCTAACGTGCGGCGCTGAATATGTTTTTTGCTTGGTCGTTTTTTTGTCGATCGCAGGAACATGTTTTCGTGCGCGTGAGGGAGCAAAAAACGATATTTCAAGCGGTACTTCTCGCACCGCGCATTACTTCGCTCCCGAAATGTCGTACTCCAGTTGGCGACATCTTTCAGAGAGGCGGTTCAAATAATGTCGGATGGAGAGCGATCGAACGTTTGAAATTTTATCCGTCAAGCTTAGCTTAGCCTATTATTGGAAATTCTGCGTTTATGGTAACGCAGTATTTATCAGATTAATTTTGCTAAATCTCTTGGTAAAAAATAAATGTGTCTTTTCTATTATAAAACAATATCGTAAAAATTTTTCTAGATTCGAAAAATGTTATATTTTCTGATTAAGTTTTATTCAAACTTAATGTAGACAAAAAATTTTCGCGATTTTAGTCTCAATTATAATTATAAATCATAAATGGCAATTGACTTTTATAAAAATATATTAAATTAATTTTTAAAGTGATATCGACGGATTTAAATTCTCTTTAGATGATAAAACGAACTTTACCTACCATGTTGGTTCAAAATTCGAATGCCGTCGATAATACCGCAATAGATAAAGTACCGATGATACCAGAATTTTCAAGATTACATGAATTATTTACGTTATATTTATGAATATTTTTTTTCATATAGAGAATACATAGATAATGTAAATAATTATTATAAATTAACTGATTGCATGGATTAATCAATTAATTCTTGAAATTGTATTTTCACAAATCAGTGCTAAAAGAATAAAAAATAGTTATAGACTATGTTAAATTAATCTCCCATCATAATTTATTTATTAATTAACTGTACAGTGATATTAAATATGAGAAATATTAATAAAGAGATTATTATTTACTTGCTGATCTGATTTAGCAATATTTCGTGACGTAAAAATTGTGTCTCTGCAAACTAAATAGTAGCGGAAAATAAAATTGCAAACGAAATGGAAATTTTCTGATTAATGAATATTTCTGATTCGATCTTCTCGACTTTTTATCCTGTCAGCAATGTTTGCGCGAGTTAGTTTGTAATTTCTCCGTCTGCTGTCGACAGTGTCGCGCGAGGCGCCGGCGATTCTCCTGCCGTCCTTTCGTTTCGTTTCGTGTCTCTTCCGGTATCCGAGTCACCATGGTGCGTATATTATGACGTGTTTCGATCTTAATCCGCGAAAATTTGTAATAATCCGCTAGAAATTATCAACAATTCATGCCCATCCGTTTCGTGTATTTATTACTTATTCCGCGAGTGCAAATATTAAACGGCCAGAAGCCGTCGTGATAACGCGCGGCATCTTGCAATTTTACGACTCTAAATTTAGGTTATGTTGGCGTTTAAGCAGTGCAATCCATAACAATTGTGCAAATGTAAAATAAAAGTATCGTATTACCTCGGATTATCGATTCATTTTGCCATTTTACGATTTGCAGAGTCGTGTCAGAACGAAGACGGTCAAAAAGGCCGCGAAGCTTATCATCGAGAAGTATTACCCACGTCTGACTTTGGATTTCCATACGAACAAGAGGATATGCGAGGAAATCGCTATTATCCCAAGCAAATCCTTGCGCAACAAGATTGCCGGGTAAGTGCATAGCAATATTTAAGATGTGTCAATTTTTCAAAGCTCATTTCATTTTGCGAGCCAACTAACCACGATAAAGTTGTTATATTCATTACTTTTTATAAAAGAGACGGAAATAGTTATTAACGCTCAGATTTATTCAATAGATTTAATATGTGGCATAATAATTATTTGATAATAGTTACAATTGAAAAGCAGTTACGAAAAAAACATGAAATGTCAAGAATAAAATTTGTTCAATATGAGCGAGTTTAAAGTTTCCTTGTTGTTCAGCATTTATATAAATATTAATAATAAATTCTAGTGTAGATTTATTTTCTATGTTTATCATATTTGAATACTTTTATACATTTATATCTTTGTTATTCTGTGGATTTTCAGTAGCAATATAATGATTATAACGATTGTATTTTAATTACCGTTAGATTTGTCACTCACCTGATGAAGAGGCTTAGGCACAGTCAGGTACGTGGTATCTCCATCAAGCTGCAGGAGGAAGAGAGGGAACGCCGTGACAACTATGTTCCCGAAGTCTCTGCTTTGGAGCACGACATCATCGAGGTCGATCCGGAGACCAAGGAGATGTTGAAGATGCTCGAGTTCAACAACATCACTGGACTCCAACTTACACAGCCCGTTCCACAGTTTAGCAGACGTTCTTAAATATCGCTCCTTACTCCTTACTAAGAAAAAAATGGTTGGTCTTGCACTTTTCAAATAAAATTGCAAACTAACACCCACGATATGCGTGATATTTATTGTACATGCATCAGCATTTGGCTTTCTTTTCTTAAACCTTGATTATTAACGAGATCCAATGTTTAATTAATAACCTAAACCTAAACCTTAACGTTCCAAGTTCAAGTTCCTTTAAAAAAGAATGTTTATTCAAAATTAGATATAATCCTTAAAAACAACGTTATTGACCGAGTGTCTTTGGTGATATTTCAAATACTGAAGGAGAAGGATGAGAAACGATACGATTTCCAGATGCATCGAGAGAAAAAAAAAGGAAAAACCAAGTCGGCGGTGTCGGCGGCGCGCGTGCGCTCAATCCGCCATTTTAATCGCACTAGGAACGCGTGCGATGATCGTTCGTTTTACAGCGCGCGGCCAAGTACGTTTCGGGCGAGAACGCCCGTTCCCGTCTGCCGCGATCGCCATGTGAGGCATAATCGTCGTCGTCCGTGTAGGTCGCCCCCCTTCACGATCCGTAGATCTCCGCGCACACACACATAGACGTACGGGCAATCTCATAGCGGCACATGTGCGCCAATGTCAGGACCATCGCTGTCAATTTAACCGGAGGCGAGCGTCGGTCTTTCTTACTCGTCGTCCGGCGAGTCGGCGGGTTTCGCGGCAGTGTCGACCGCGTTTAACCGCCCTGAGCCGGTATTGTCGCCGCTTTAGATAACTGGTTCGGCCAGCTCGCGGTCGCGCTCACGACGTCGTGCGCGAGGTCGCACCGAGGAGAGGGATAGGAGGGTTACGACTACATCCCTGACGCGTTGCATCGGTCAGGCCAGGTGCAGCTCGAACGTTTCTCTGCACCCATGCGAGCGCTTCGTCATGACGCGGGGATTCTCGGTGATCTGGTTCTCTAACAATGCGCTCTACGCCGTGGGGAGGGGAACGGTGCATCTCCGGCGTTGACGCGAAATCGAGTTCTCGGCAAACGGTTCGGTATCGAGAGAAAGAGAGAGGGAGAGACTCTCCGCTTTATCGTGCTCCGTGTCGAGCGGAGCAGTGTGTCCGTCGTGAACTCCCTGGAATCGCGTGCCCGTGTCGCGCAGCGCGATTTTCCGAGGGATCGATTCGAATTAGCCGGGGCGGCGCGGTGTAAATTCAGCGACGCTCGATAAATTCAGAAAGTGTTCGCGCCCTCGGCGAGAGAGTCCAGCCCTGATCGGTCGGGCCGCGCGAGGCTGCGCGCGACCCTAGTCCTAGCGCGATCCAAGGCTAGGAGACCTAGCGCAACCTCGGTCTGCGTGGAGAAAGAGAGCGAGAGGGAGGAGAGATAGCGGAAGAAAGGGCGCGACGGCCCGGCCGTGGGAAAGAGAGAGCGCTAGAACGGGCGAAGGAACGGCGGCGAGAACGTCGGGGCGCGCTTCGCGGGTCCGCTTGGAGGATCGGAGGAGGAGAGTCGTCGCGCAGAGCACGGCGACGGCACACGGCTGGCGAGAGTCAGTCGACTATTAGTGGTCTGTGCCTCTGGAGGTGGGCCGACCACCGGCAGAACCGAGCTCTACGCAGCTCGGTCGCGCTCGGTCGGCAGTCGGGGCCAGTCGGCCGCGCCGCCGTTCTCTTCGTTTGCTCGCCCGTTCGTTCGTTCGTTCGTTCGTCCGCTCGCTCGCTCGCTCGCTCGCTCGCTCGCCCGTCCATCCGCTCGTTCTCGCGTTGCGCTCGCGCCACCTCTCAGTAAGTCGTACGCTGCGCAACGGGAGCGACGGTCGCCGTCACGCACACGTCGTCTCTCGCTCGTAAATTCTGTCCTTTTTTTTTCTCTCTCTTTTTGTTCTCTTCCTCTCGTTAAAGGCGACGTAACAGTGTCCTCGCTACCACCGCGCTATGTGACGGACATCACGGGGCACCGCAGCGTGTACCCCGCCTCTACCTGCGTTACCGTTCCCTACCCCCGTCGCCCTTTGCCGAGACCTACCCCAGCTCCCTTCTCTCTATCTCCTCTCCCCCGTCGGCCCCTCTCGTCGTCGTCCGCCTCCCTGCCCTTTCCCCCTGGCCGATCCCCGTCCGCCGCCCCGTTGTGGAAAAAGAGAAAGACGGACTGCCTCGTGAGCACTCGTACGACGACGACGACGGCCACGACGGCGACGACGACGGCGACGGCGACGGGAACGACGGCGACGTGGTGGCCACGCGGGCCTCGTGGAAAAGCGTGCCTGGAGAAAACATGGAGTGCCCGCACCTGGCTCAGAGCGTGCGATTCGGCGATGACAACGTAGATGGATCGGGCTGCGGTGCTGTGAAGGATCTGCCGTTCGTCTGTGCAGGTAGGGACTCGTACAAAGCCCCGAGAGTGCCGAGTGTCTACCGATTCCAAGCCAGCTCGAGCGAGACGCAAAGAGAAAGAGATAGATAGAGAGAGAGAGAGAAAGAGAGCGTCAGAATGATAGGGATGGATGGATGGATAGATGGATGGATGGATGGATGAATAGATGGATGAATAGGGGAGCCGGCTCTCTCGCGCGTCGTCTCTCGGAGCCCAGGTCTCTCCTCGCTGCTATTGCATCTCCCTCTCCCCTTTTCTTGCCTCAACCCTGTCTCTCCGCTCCGTTTTCCTCTCCTCTTGCTCTCGCGAATCCGCACGACACGCACACACACACATACACACACACACACACACACTCTCGCAGCAGCTCTCTCCCCGTCCCTTTCTCCCCGTCTCTCTTTCTCTCGTGTGCCACACGCTCCTCGCTCCTGTGCGTTCCGTCTCTCTCGTGACCCAGGCCCCGGCCGTTCCTCTCGCGGCCTTGAGCCGTCGTAGCTGAGACGAGACGAGGCGAATCGCCGGCCTGTGTTTCCCTCGGGAAAAGCGCCGACGCGTCGCGTCGGCCGCTGTGCATTTTCGCTCGACGCCGCTTGCCGTCGGCCGCGGATTCTCCCCGCGTTTGACGCACGAAGCGACGGAGCAAAGTATAGCGGATCGAACTCGTCGCAGCCGGCTACGTCTGCGTGCATACATATACCCACGCTCTCTCTCTCTCTCTCTTTCTCTCTCGCGCTCGTTCTCTCTCTTTCTTTCTCTGAAGCGATATGCACGCGCGAGACGCGAGCGAATGGTCTAACACGAGTTTGTAGATGTGCATCGGTGTGTGCGCCCGCTCGCTCTCGCGCGGCGTGTTCGTGGTCCCATGACTCGTTACGCGCGCGAGAGCGCGACGGCGGCGTGGTTAGTGACGACGATGGTGGTGGTGGTGATGATGGTGGTGGTGTCGGTGATGGTGGAGGTGGCGACGACGACGACGGCGGCAGCGGCAGCGGCGGTGATGTGCGCGTGTGCGTCGTCGTCCTGCTGGGAGTTCTCAGTATGCGCCGCGCGGCCGTCATCGGAAAATCAATACCAGACGGCACTAATCAGCTGGCCCTAAGATCCACCGTCATTAGAACTCGCCGGCTAACGGTCCGCCGACGCCGCCGCCGCCGCCGCCGTTCGAGGATCTCGCGTCGCTGAGACGGGAAAGAGAGAGAGAGAAAGGAAAGGAGCAAAAGATACGGAGAATGTCGTGGAATCGTCCGTGCGGAAATTTCGATGGGCCGCAATCGATGTCGATTCTGCCGCGTGGAGAAAGAAGGGGACGTGTCCGCCCGGATATATAGGACCTTCGCTCGCCGAGTCAGACAGTGACATTGGTCGTGCTAGCCCCGAGCTATCGATTTAAAGATACACGGACGACGGTCATTACAGGGAGGGCGGGGAGATACTATAGAGACGCGCGGGAACCGTTGCTGTAAACATTAGTTGGAAGCCGAGCACGAGATTCCACCGACCTCTTCTTCGTAGAACTCTCTTCTGGAGCACGGAAGAAAATGGAGGATCATTAAACCGTCATTAGGCCGTGGCGCGATGTTGCGGCAGGAGCGACTCGCGCGGCCGCAGCGGCCCGAAAACGCGTTAACGGTCGTTTGCGGATTACAGAACTCGGAGCAGCGGATGAGTATTATCGCTGGCCGCTGCGCGAGTCAAAGTGGCGGGCGTTTACGAGACGCGGCGCGACACGACCGGAGACCGGAATAATAGACGAGAGAAGCGAGGAGGTGGTGGAGCAGAGGGGGGGGGGGGGNGNGNGAGACGATCGCACGAAGAGGAGACCGTGAAATCCACGACGGCCACGACCGACGCGACCGGGGGAGAGCAGGCTCTTCCCCGAATCCTGGTGCTATCCTCTCCGTGCCTCGCGCGCGCGGCGTGCTCCTTCCTTTCTCTTTACGCGACCTCGGGACTATATTTATCCGAAACGTATGTGTTTTTTCTCCCCTTGCGCGTCCACGCCGTCCGCCCCTCCCCGCCTTTTGTCCCGAACCCGTAGATCGGTGCAATTGAAGTACTCGGCCCCCCTCGAGTGATTCCCCCAGGACCTCTCCCTTCCAGGCTAATTCCGCTGGGCGATTCGCGCGTCTCGTACCTTCACGGGTGCTGTCAATATTTTATGCGGATCAATGCCACCGTTGTCAATTTTCCGCGGCATTCGCGGTGTTTCCCCGCTGTCAGCTAACGGCGGTGAAATTGCGCTCCTCTTCCCCCGCTCCCGTCGCAGGAAATCTCGGCCGGGCGGAGAAAGAAAATTTGGCTAATTGCGGTTATGAATAATCACTAACGGCTTTCGAGCTATTTGCTCGAAAAGCAACGGTGATTGCACGGTACGTCTTGGAGTAATCAAAGCTCGATTGTGAGAATGCCGACTCTTCCGAGCGAGTGTTTATTAATAAGCCGTCAAATGCAGAGGAAACGGTATCTGTTTGCTCAACGAAAAGATAACGGGGAGACCCGCGTGCATACAAGATGAGGAACTTATTTTTTTCACTCGGCTAGATTTACTTGCTACATTACTCTCTTCAGGGTGATTAAGAATTCTCGATTAGCGCGTGACAGGGCGGACGGTTCAGTAGTCGAATCAAGCAACATCATCTCTCACCGACCGATCTGAGCCGATTATTGTTCCTTTCTCGGTGGAATTGGAACGACAGAAGCGTGCGACTCGCTACCAGTTTTGTACACTCGCGGCTGGAGCGACGCGCGTCAGTAGAGTCGACTGCGATTTTCGAGCCGCTCGTTACGGGCTGGAGTTGCGGTGCGTCTTTCTTCTCGCCGCGACCCGGACGGTGGGGAGACGTATCGGTAGGAAATGTAACAGTCAGCACGAGAGGAACAGGCGGCCGTTAATTTCGGGCGTGGGCAACGGAGGGAGACGCGGATAGTAAGAACAATAGCTTTGTGGAGTTCGAGAATGATTAGGGAGTCGGCCGTCGCAAGTCGGTCGTCGATTTCCGTCGTCAGGTGTTTTGAAAATCAACCTTGCGAACCTTATCACTTCTTCGTCGAGTTCGTTTTTTTAATGTTAAATTGTACGCATAAGGAAAACTGATGCAAACGTTGTAGCAATGTAGATGTGATCAGGCATTACGTTAAATTAAATTCCGCATCTAATTTACTGAAACACAGTATTGGTCACATTTCCGCTGACCTGAACTTCGAATTTTTCAACGAATGCGCAATAAGTCAATAGCTTTTTCATCCGTGTTTGCGTAAGTGTGCTTTGCATATCTGCAAGTCGCGAATGTTTTCCCGCGATTATCTGTCGCTTTCGCCGACTATAATCGCTTCAAGAGCAGCGGGAAAAATACGATTAGCAGAGACTGAACTAGAGAGCAAGAGAAATATATAATATTAAGATAGATAAATTGGCGAGAAGAAAGAGAAAGGATGCTATTATTATTCGAGATAAACATGAAAAGAGCACAGATTGATTTCACAGGATCGTGTAAATTGATGATAGCGAGCACGAATTGAGGTTTATTTTCTTACTTAAACGGGAATGACGTTATGTATTGATTAATGGCAGAAAGAGAAAATGTGTATCGAGCTCCAAATATCCAGTCGAACTGCCAGTTGTTATTCAAAGTATTCTGTTATGTTTGTTGTTTGTCACACTGATGCTATTTTCTTTTCATTGACTGACTGATTGTGAGCGAAAGAAAACGTTTGCCTATTATTATTATGTTTGCTGAATAAATAAAGAAACGATTGTTTGTCGCTGATGAATCTCGGCGTAAATCTGACGACGGGTTTATGGAAAATAAAGAATAATCCAAGAATCGACTGTGGTAAGATAGGTGCAAAATAGAAATGTATATACATACATGTAGGTTTCACGCAAAGGGCAACACGTCTCTGAATAATATATCGTGTAGAAGATGATAGATACGTCACTGGCGATGAGTCAGTATCCCGATGGACGAACGAATGCACACTTTCCTCCTCGCGTTTGATTACTCAACATGGTGTTATCGGCGATAGCCACCGGATTCGTGATGCTTTCGGCGTTCTGTCCTGACAACCATCTGGCCATCGACACGTTAAAAGATGTCAACATTTTGTTGCTGATTTTAATCTTAAAATAACACAATTAAAGCGCAAACTTTTTCACCGCTTACGATCATCCAAATTACTTAATATTTTTAAATTGACGAATAATCGTTTTTAATTTTTGCTGAACCATTGCCGTCTTTTACATTCTTATTTTTAATCAATTTTCAATTTTACGTGTCCTCTC
The DNA here is from genome assembly GCA_021460005.1 of Tetramorium alpestre. Classification (NCBI taxonomy): domain Eukaryota; kingdom Metazoa; phylum Arthropoda; class Insecta; order Hymenoptera; family Formicidae; genus Tetramorium; species Tetramorium alpestre. The sequence goes on along the minus strand of JAJVSH010000032.1, from coordinate 467,475 downwards.
TCGTGTCTTTTAGCGATACGTACTCAAACGCCCTGCTACCAATTAAATTCCATAACTCTTTAATCGCACAGTGCTTCCCGACATTTTCCGACACTATTCAACGCGGCATCAATATTACGCAAAATAAAAATACTTCGAACGAGAACGTCAAGACTCGTTCTGAGAAATTTTTCCTGTCATATTATCTCTCCGCTCGCGAGGACGTGGCGTCGCGATTAGCGTCGCGAGAAACCGGGCGAGAGAGCGGTTCACGCTCGGCGAATCGCGACGTATCCGGCGGTGGATCGATTTAAATGCCTCTGTGGAATCGCGCCGCGGTGGTGGTCGCCGCGTGTTTTCCGCGCCGGCTGAGAGCAGAGCACGGGCAGGAGAGGGAGTGAGAGAAAGAAAGGAAAAAGAAGTATCGCCCCTTACGCACTATAAAAGGACCCTCATCCACGTTGCCGCCTCTCTACCGCCGTCGCTTTTCCCGTGCTGCTACTGATGCTGCTTCTGCTGCTGCTGCCGCTGGTTGCTGGTGCAGGCTGCCTTACCTTCTTCGACTGCACAACATTGCAAAATCGATAATCGCGCCGTTGCTGATCGGATAACTCGCTGTGAGAGCGAAGACGCTTGTATTTCGGTACCGTTCTTTTGACGTAGATACTTTGCGATATCGAGTATCCTTTTCGGCGCGGACAGCTTGTCTTTCTCGTTAGCGAGATGTCCGTAAGCTTGCCAGGCTGCCACTGTGAATCCACAGAAAAGTTTCGACAGCTCTTTTAAGATAAATGATGGAGAAATTTGATAAGACAGTTTAGAAATTGAAATGTATTCTGTATGTAGCTATAAAATATTTGGAGTAAACGATAGATATGTATCGCTTTCGTATTGCTTTGTTAAGTTTTTTATGGTTATATCTGACATCGTATGGAGCATTTGTTCAATTATACATTTTACTTGAGATTATAATTGCAAATACCGGATTGAATTAAAATATAATACAAGATAATTCCGTCAGTTTTGGAAGCTACAATTGCAGTTATTTCCAAAGTCGACGTATCGATACTTGAATAAATGTCGCGCTTTCATTTTCGATGAATTTCTCTCTTCGACGTTCTTTCGTCTGGCAGTATCTCGTTCTCCCGGTCATCGACGAGACGATGCGTCGACGACATTGACTTTCGGATAACAACAACGGCAACGTCATCGACGTAGGCGTGGCGGAATCGAACATTATATATAGTGAGACAAAGAGGAAAAGCTAGCTAGCACAATCACTCCTTGAGTAGGTTTCCTTCTTCTTGTACATTAACGTTATTCTGATAATCGATGTAGTCCCGATCGCCACGATTCTACCGCGATCGAGGACTCTCGATTTCTGGTTCACCGCTGACGCCCGTGCATCTCGCTCTGACGCAATTTCCAAAAATAATTCTCGGAGTTTAATCATCGACCGTGTCGCTGTTTCACTTGAACATCATCGATGATTTGCAATCGGAAATTCGTGAATTATGTATTTATAACATGAACAAAGTCCTTGCGTGTTATTTGTACGTTTTCACGCATCTATCTACTTCCCCTATGTGTGTGTTGTCTAAGGATGATTTAATACTCCAGCAGCGTATCGTGAACTTTGTGTGAATGTCATATTATTATAATAGATAAAAAAGTTTATTGAATTGTTCGCAGGATAGAAAAATTAGATATTGATATACATTATATTAATTTGTTATAAATTTGGAACTTTTCTAATCTAAGAGCAAAATTTTTATTTAACTTCAATTATTAAACATACAAGATACTTTTATATGATTTTTCTCGAAATTTTGAATTTTTAAGATTTAAAGGAGATTATTAATAAAGATTTTCCATTTGATATTTCTTTTTTTTTTATTTTAAAGAAGTTTATTGTACAATAAATGTTGCTACTTTTTAATTGTTGTGAGTTTAAGTAGTTTTAAGTAGTTTGCTCGATATAAAGTGATGAAGAAACAAGATCCACTCACATTTAAATAAGTAATAAGATTTTGTCATTTAATCACTTCCCTCTTGTTCGTCGTCGTCACATCGTTCGCAGTAATAGTTATTCTGACGATCCACGAGGAACATCCGCGTGCGCGAGGATCTACTAGATCGTTTTATTGAACAAGCGGACATTGAATGAATGAACAAATGTGCTGTACGAACGACGCCGCATATGTTGTGTGACCGTAAAAGTTTATACATTTTTCGACCGATAACGTTCCTTGTTACGTTGTTCGTTATCTGCGATGACACATTGAACATTCGCAGCTGCATCGCCGTATCCCGTGCCGTCCACGTCGTTTCAACGGCAGCGATTTGTTTTCTGGCAAACATCAGCAATAACAGTGTGCTAAACAACATTCCTTCTTTATCTGTAGACCAATAAGAAATATTAGAGTTGTCATTTCAATCAGATGATATAAACGTAATTCGTATCCTCTGTTTGATTGAGTAATTTTAATCAGCAAAATTCGTCCCCTTTCAAATCATATTTCTTATTTATGTATGAACAATAAGATTATTTATTTAATAGCGGTATTTATATTTTACACTAGTTAATATACTACATTAATATAATTTATATTTATAATATTAAACAGCTTAGCCAAATGAGATATTATTTAAGAATCCGCTTTTTGCTTGCTTTCGACAATTCTAAGAGAGAATTATAAAAATACTTTAAAAATAATTATACGGACATATAAAATTTTATAATAATATATTTTCTAATAACAAAATAATCCTGAGAATCTTGTCTAATAAAAAAATAATTGTTCAAAACATATTAGTAAGTTAATGAAGAATTACAAGAGAATATTTATCTTTAAAGGAAAACTTATGATTCCAAGTAAGATTTTATCGCGAATTGAGCCTCTGTTCGGTTTCACTCCTTCCTATTCTTCGCCACGAGATTCTCATAGCAACGAGTCGCTGATTAAAACGTGCGGATAGAGCACTCCGGTATGTTTTAAGGCTTCCTACATTGATACCGAAAACGAACACGATTCCCCAGATAGGAATGACCTTCGACAAGATCGAATTTCCGTGCACGGACTTTCGGCGTTTCACTTTTCACGCGTTTGCGCTTTTAAAATTCCGTTCTAGAGAAATGTCTCCCCTTTTCCCCCGTTGCATAAGATCGTCCGACGTTGTTCGCGAATACTGAAGAATAACACGATCGCTCGGGAAAAATTCGAAGAGAGATTACGGCAAGTTTCGAATGCGAATTTGAATCCGTCTGCATATGCTTTGCATATGTTAAACCGCTGACGGATTTGCCGCCTTTCGATGTCCTGAATCAGTGAATTCCAGCCATCCGGTTCTGAGCGCTCGTCATTTTATAATTTTGCTGTCGCTTGTCTCTTGTAGTTTACATCAGAATTATATCCTCATTCGGAAAATAAAGACACAAATTTTATTATTTCTAATACACTGTTATGAAATATTTAAAAGACATAGCAGTATCTTGTTACTACGTTAAGTCTTGTTTGCATAAAATTCACTGATTCAAGACTGCGAGAGTAAATTCATGTTTTCTGGATAAGATTCCTTAGCTGATTGGCTAAAGAAAAATACAAATCACCGGGAATCTGAAGCCCGATGAAATTCTGAAACATTTTGCGATCGATCGGCTGCGAAAGGGGTGTGTCGAACCTGTACTCGCTACCGCACCCCCGCTTTTACGCGGTCTCTCGAGAATTACGTAAGCTAAGACGAGCCGAAACGACACGGCGATGCCGACTTGCAATTTCGCAACCGCCAGATATATTACACCCTGCGACTGGATGGTTGTCGATCCGATCACGCTAGATTATTTACGATTGTTTAAGAAAAATATACCACGTGCTGAAAGCTCGTCAAAAACATATGCGTAGCTCACTGCGTAGCATCGTATTTAGCATCTCTATAAAATTAACACTCTATTATCAGAGTCTCGATATAGTTGATAGAGTTTAGGCTTTTTTTCAAAGAATTATATAAGACTACCACTTTTGAAGAGTTCTTGTGATTAATGAGGCAATAGGAACAAAAATAAAAAAATTCTGGCAATCTGTCGGTACTGGGATGGAAATTTTCCAAGTTGCCAAGAGTGACAGATTTCTTACGGATGTCTGTCAATTTCTTTGAAGTTTCAGAGAGTTTCTTGAAAAGTTCTTTTGAATTTATTAATTCAAAGTAATTAGAAAAAAAAATCGGAAAAAATCTGATGGTTTTTTTTTTGTTTAATGTATGAAAATTTTTTTCATGCATGATTCTACTTAAAAATCTAATTTTCTTAAAAATTCTGCTCAGGACGGCAAGAATTTTATCTAAAAATATTGGAACACACGAGTCTTTTTCAAACGTAAGAGGGATATTTCGAAGAAGAATGAATCAGAACTCTATTAATTATATTAAAATTTTGAAAACAGGTAATTTTCTAGATTGATGTATTTAATACAAAAGCCGGTTATCTTATATCGAGTTTTATCTGTAAGACGATTAAATTCATTGTAATTGTGATAAGAATTAGATGGTCACATTTAGCGTTAATCGTGTGATATGAAGCTAAAGTGATAATGCTGATAATAAAAGCACAGCATGCGACATTGACTGTTCATATTTCTGCATGCTATAATCCTCCGTAAAATATTGAAGGATGTTGCTGTTGAATAGTACACACAGATACGTTAATATTAAATGAATGAAGTAATCGTAAACAGATTGAACCTGAATTTTTACCCGTATTTCCATCAAAATAACCAAACAATTCTTTAATTCATTAGCTCTTCCATAATATCCATTTATATCTACGAAAATATGTGATGCTTAAAAATAAATAACTTTTGGGATGCACGAACGAAATTTTAATTCATTTAGTTTGATGCAGAAAATCGATGATGAAAATAGAGATATCACAAATATGGATCACAAATATCCTGTTGCTCCAGATTTGATTATATTTACACATTTGTGGAACTTTAATATAGAATCACATTTAGTCCTCCGTGCAATATGTCGGTCTCTCTATTTCATTATTGACAATGCAGCATCGATTGAACTTGTTTTACGACTGTCATTCACATTCTCGTATTATTATCGTGCGTAGTATGTGGCACCGAGAAGAGTCCCTGGCTCTGTCTGCACTGCGGGTCTGTGCACTGCGGACGATACGTGGCGGGCCACGCGTTGCAACACTACGAGACTAATACTCAACACTGCGTGTGCATAGACTGTGAGAGTCTGGCAGTATTCTGGTGAGTCTCCTCCGCATTTCTCCGCTTTTCGTATATCACGCGTCTGTCTACGCGTATCTCTCCTCCGAATCGAAACCGCTGTAATTTCGGAGAATTGAATTTCTGACACGACGAAATGTCTCGCGTCTCATCACAATTGTCACGAGATCTATAGATATCTGTCTAAATATAAATACATATAAATCGTTAAATTTAACAAAATATAGACTTTTATTTCTTCACCGCGATACCGGGATGTGAGATATGCGGATGTTATCGTTGGTTTCTGTTGAGTAAAAGATGCATGCCTCACTTTTTGCAGTTATACCTGCGACGAGTACGTGGTGAACGACACCACGAGCGGGCAGATCGAGAAGATCCGGCGCGTCACCTTTCGCAAGGACGAGCACAAGGAGAACGATGAGAGCTGGAGCACGTCGCCGCCCACGTCGCCACCGTCCTCGAGGACGCGCGACGGCGGCGGCGACGACCACGACCACGACAACGACGATCCGGACGCCCTGTGGAAGGCGGAGGTGGTCGTGAGGAACCTACGGCCGAGGACGGCGCGCAAGAGGCTACACTCGCTGGACGCCAGCAGCGCGGACAATCGGCCGGCCAAGCGTCGCAGCTCCAAGAGTACCAAAGAGAAAAAGGTCGTCGGCCTGAGGAACCTCGGTAACACCTGCTTCATGAACGTGGTGCTGCAGTCCTTCAACAACATCAGCCACTTCTGCGAGTATCTCACGCAGATGCCGTGCCTCGAAGGCATCGCCTTTGACGAGTCCACGGGGCCGCCCACTCACCGCGGCCGCATCGTCACGCCGGGCCGCGCGAAGGAGATGTCCATGAGCGACGCCCTGCTCGCCGAGGAGCTGCGGAAGGTGTTGCTTGGCCTGAGCTTGGGCGGTTCCAACGGCCAGGCGATATCGCCTGAGTGCCTGTTTCTAGCCATCTGGAAGGTCGTGCCGAGATTTCGGGGCTACCAGCAGCAGGACGCCCACGAGTTTCTCACCTACATGCTCGACCGGCTGCACACGGAGCTGCTGCAGCTGCTGCCCAGGCTGGGACACGAGCCTCTAGGATTGCGCGGCAAGCAGAGTATCGTCACTGCCGTGTTCGGGGGCACTCTCCTTAGCGTGGTAAGTTGAACGGCCCGACCGGGCCTCGGACAGCGAGCCTCGATTGCGCGCGAAACTAACGTCCTCGCCAGCCGCTTTGGCCTTGGGAGGGAATTTCTGCGCTCTCTCGAGAGACTGGTGTCGCTTGCCAAAGTCACGTTCTTCTTCGTTTTTTTCTTCTTGGGAGAAGCGCGGACGAATTATGGATCGCGTTTCCTCGCGCAGGTCCACTGTATGAACTGTCGTACGGACTCGAAGACGCACGAGCCCTTCCAGGACCTCTCGCTGGACATACCGGACAGACTGCAGAGAAGCAGGACGAAGGAGCAGGAGGAAGTGTGCAGTTTGACCTACAGTCTGACGAGATTCTTCAAGGTCGAGGAGCTGGCCGACAGCGAGCTCTACTTCTGCGACAACTGCATGGGCAAGCAGAGGTCTACCAAGAGGTTCTGGATACACAGGCTGCCTAACGTGAGTATCGTACGCGCGTGTTTTTCAAAACAGCTCATTCAATACAAGTAGAATAAAAAGAAAACTCAATTTGGGATTTTATTTTTGAAAAGTTTCAATGTAAAAAAATTCTAAACTCGCAGTTTTTTCCGAAAGGAATTAAAACTTGTAATTTTTTAAATCTACTTTACATTCCCATTTCTTTCTTCTCTAACGTACATCGATTTTTTTCAACATCGCTCTAATTTCGTTAAGCGAGTTAGTTAGTTTATTCGTGGACGTGCNTGTCCCGATCGATATAGTTCACACGAACTAACGTGACCCGAAAAGGGAACTTTGATCGCACGGTGAAGTAAAGGATGTAAAACGGTGGTGATCGATGCTCACACGTTGCTCCCGCTCTTTTCGCAGGTGTTGTGCCTTCACATTAAAAGATTTAGGTGGTGCAATTCCTATCGCTCGAAGGTGGACACGCAGGTGGATTTCCCGATGGAGTCTCTCGACATGTCGGCGTTTACCGTGCGCGGCGTGACCGGGACGAGATTGGGCGCTCAGAATAGTCATCTTTACGACTTGGCTGCCGTTATCGTGCACCATGGTTCTGGGTACGTTCCCTTGAATAACGCTTCTAATTAAACCGGTTACGGACGATGAAAACACGTTGAAACTTTCCCTGTAATACTAGTAACTATCGCGCAACGTCGATACGCGATAAGATAACATAGCATTGTCTCCTGTGTAATTTATATTTTGAAATATTATTTCTACCGTGTTTCCCACGAGCGCATTTAGCAATTGTTAAGTTGCGCCGTAATGCTTGCAATCATATTTTTAATTTCAAAAACGAATAAAAAGATCCTGCTATTACATGCTATATTTTATTTATTTTCGCGTAGCTAAATATTCTAATTTTTAAATACATACGCTTGAAATTTAAACTTAATTTCACAAAAATATGCGTAGCTTTAAGGAAAAAGAAATGCAAATTTATATTTACATTGTAAAATAATGTGTTGCAGTGCGGGTACTGGACATTACACTGCCTTCGCCGTGCATGACGGCCAGTGGTTCCATTTTAACGACAGCTCGGTGCGGCCCGCGACTACCGACGCTGTCGCAAAATGCAAGCCTTACATTCTGTTTTACGTGCGGAGGGAATTCTCCATTCCACCCCCCTTGTGACGTCGTTTCCCCGATAAGAAGCCCCGTCCCGGCAGCACGAGCCTAGATGACGACGAAGACGACGACGATCAAGACGACGTGGAGCGAACGAAAGAGAACTGAGCGAACGTTCCTGGTGCGAATCTCGAAGCGAGCAAATGAAACAGCCAAGACGAAAAAACGGAAAAAACAAGAGATCACCGGATCGCGCCTCGAGCGCTTCGAGATCGGAAGACGAAGACTCGTCCGCTTATCGCATATATTATATCCATGATTGCTCATTGTTGCCAAATCGTACAATCTCGTTAGAAGCGTAATTCGTCCGCGTTCGCTATCGCGCCTCGATATGCCGGCTGCGACGACCTTTGAGACGCGATTGGGATAACCGGCCGCAGACATAATTCCGCCGCACGTTAATCGCTCAAGCGCGTCCCTCCTCGCGCTTTATCAGATGATTAAAACCGTACAGCTCTTAAATTAGCTCGATGTCCGGCGAAGAAAGGTCGACCGATACACAGCGTGTGAGCGTGCTGATATATGTATCGTATCTCGCCGCAGATTGTTCTCACGATCTTTCTCATCGCGTCTTTTCCTTCCGTTGGAAACGCCTCTCCACCATAAAAGAGTTTTCTACTATTCGAATTGCTTTGTTTCGCTTATCAATCAAGATTACAGTTTCTCTTAGAATTATATTTTCAACGTCAGAGAATGTTGTTGTTTTTTTCTGCTCGCAAATTTCATGTATCTGTGGTCGAGCGATCGTTTCATCGACATATTATAAATCAATATCAAATCGTGTATTTTTTTCGTTTATTTGGATTTTCATTGTTCATTTTGTTCTATAGATGGAATTCCTAGATCAGTACATTTACTTTTTTTCTACATTTATATAGATCATCATAGATCATCGTATGATCTCTTATCGGCTTAGTAAATACATGCCATTGGTACGTTCGTCATCTCTATCGAGAAGCCCCCGCTCCGCGCGTGGCCGCGGATCTTAATTGCTTGTAGGACTGGAGTTTGTGCGGGGCAAATCGGTAAGATGCAATGACGCAGACGAGGGGGGGGAGGGGAGGGAGAAAGAGAGAGAGAGCATAGCGATGTATGATTGATGTCGAGCACGCATGCGTATCGTGCCAATGCACGTAGCACGCATGCGGTCGCGTGGAGGTGCGCGATTGTATGCGAGGCATGTGCCGGCGGACGAAGCTTCTCTTCCTTTCTCGGCGAACGGCGAGAAGAGGGAGAAAGGAAGCTAGATAGATAGGAAGAAAGAGAGATAGATGAGAGAGTGGATCGCGCTCGAGGTGGATCGCGGAAACGCATTGCCTTTAGCGTCGATTTTCTTTACGCTCTTACGCGGCGGCCGTCGACCGCCCTCCCCTCACCTTGTTCCTCCTCCCGCCCCCGTCCCTCACAACCCATCCCTGTGATCGAATCGATTAAAGCCCTCCCTCGATAGCGGAATAACGAATTGTAATTGTCGCGTTCCTCGTGTGTAGTCCTAAGATGAAAAGGGTTAAGAGAAAAAAAAATGAAACACGCGAAAACGACTGGTCTTCTCGGTAGATAGATCTTTTTCTAGGCTTAGCGCACTCCGCGGCCCTCGTCGTCCCGACGGAGCCGGAAAGCAAGTACCGTATAGGGCCGACAGCGTTACTTCTCAAGCGACGGCCTTATCCTTCCCTCCCTACCTCTCCTTCCCTTCCCTACTCCCCCTTCGTCCCTTCGTCGTGCATGCGTCCATGTATACTTTCACGCGCACACATACACGACATGTGCTGTAACATTTGCTCATACGCGTCTACACACACATCCACACGCACATGCATGAATGTATGCATTCACACGTCTCCCGATCCTCCCTTTCCCTTCCATCCTCCCTTTCTCCCCCGTCCTCTTCACGAAAGGCTCTCGACGACTCTTATGTGATTATTTAAAGACTTATTTTTTCTATAATGATAACGATAATAATGATAATAAGTTAATGCGTAGCGAAGAAACGTTTTATTAAGGCGATAAACTGCGATAATTGCGCATCTACGGCAAAGACTCTTACTCGTGTATAAACAGTACGGAAGTAACACAACACACAACATAAATACACTCTACACGTACACACGGACACACGTAACAATTATTATTGAGAAACAAGTGAAATATGTACGAACGGCGAATAAATAAAGGACATGAATCGACGACGGGCTTCGATTACACGTGCCACCGAAGCCACCTCCGGTTATCAATCCTCGTGATCATCCTAAGTAACATTCAGCATCGCTTCCTGCGCGCCCTTATTTGGGATATTTCAACCGATCGTGTGGACCAGCTAAATTTCATTTCTCTGCCAATCACGCTGATTCCGAGGAGATTTGTATACAAAACGCTAATTACACCAAGTTGTTGATAAATGTAAAAATTGTTACGTCCTAATTCCAACTAATTCTATATGTACGGAAATGATGAAACGTCGAGCGCTGCTGAAATGCAACGCTCTTTTTTTATGTAACGATATGTCAAACGAATAAAAAAAAAATTTGCGAGTATCGATAGTGGATACTTCTTCTCGGTCGACAACGAAGGACCGGCCGTTATCAGCTGGCGCCTCCTCCTCAAGTATCGAATTTCAATTTATTTCTTGTTCGCCGATGGGGAAGAAGATCGATGAAGATATCCGTTGCCGATACTCCTGAACATTTCTGTGTTACCATAAATGATCATTTCTTTCTTTTCTACAGCAGGGAATCGGATCTCTTCATTTTCGAGGCTGGGACAGCCTCCTTTATTGATGAACGATACTTGGACGGCGCGGTTATGCGGCATAGTCTCCAACAGAGGCAATCGGTCAACTCTTCCTCTATTTCTTCCACCTCGGAGATGAAGTTTGACGGAGACTTTCGGTCGATAATCCGTTTACCTTTCCCATCTGACGGCGTCACGTGATCAGAAATTAGCTGCTCCTTCGGAGTATTATCCCGATTAGACTTGTCAGAAGACTGAAGACTCTTGGCGAGAAAAATCGAGTAACGGTCCTTCGTAGGACTTTCCTTTGACCTATTTGCTTCATCCTTTCTTTGCAGTATTTCGCCATCTTTCCTCTCGTCAAAGGAGGAATCCTTAATGTCTTGCACCCACAGATCGTCCCGATCGTATCGTCTATGAAGATGTGCCTGAGCGAGCGCTTGGAGACTGTCCGTTTTCCTCAAGGTTTCCCACGAGGAGACGAGCATTGTCTTCGATTTCGCAGCATGATGATCCATCCAACGATTGCTGGAGTAAATTTTACATGCTTCCTCTGTCGAGTCACCCGAGCAACTGTTCGCTTTGGAATCCGCTTGACAAGTATTATTTTCGTAAATGATCTTGGTCGGTTCCAAAGTCTTGTCATTCGGTTTCTTCGTCTTTCTCAACTTCGAGGAAAATATCCGTACGAGCGCCTTTATCTTGGATTTCGACATCGCGTTTTCTTTTTTTTCCTGCGCAACGGAGCACAGGATATCCGCCACGGTGTCTTCCGTACCCGCAGTGGCCAGTCTCATCACGCTGGGATGCGTTTTCAGTTGATAGACTTGGACAGCAGTCTGCTCCTGCAGTTTATTGTCCATTTCATGGACAAGATTTTCATCAAACGACTGATGATCCTCGTGTGTAGCTGACAACGCTGCCGGCGCCTCGGAAATTGTGAAGGGAAAACGTTCCTGGCTCTTCTTCTGTCTTTTTGGCTCGCAGTTCAAGTTCAACGTCGATGAAGACGTCCTCGCGGGAAAGCTGGACAACTCCTGCGTCCTGCGCACCTGAAACGTCAGGTTTTCCGATTGCGCAGTCTTCGTGATGTCCTGATTTTGATCGAAATTTGTCTTGCCATCAAGTTCAAGATTGTCGTCAGCATGTCGCTTTCTACCTCCGCCTTTCTGGATCTCCGACGACGAATCCAATTGCCGAGTTCTCGACGACAATGGATCATACATTCTTTCTATCGTCAGTTTGTATCGTTCGTTTTCCCGCAGATACGGTTTCTCTGGCAACGTGTAATCTTTGTCCCTCGTATCTTCAGGTTTTTCCTCGTCATTAATCGACACGCACTCATCCTCCGTTCTCCAAGTGATATTCTCCACATTTTGCAACGATTCGATCTGGGACGATTCGGTCCTCCTATACTTAAACATATCCGGCGACTGGGTGACGCTCCACGTAACGTCCACGGTGTCCGCGCTCTTCCGGGACATGCTGCGATCCGATCTCGATCGTACGTCGTCATCGATCCCCGCGTAATCTCGGCTCCTGGAGTAAGCTACTTTGTGGAAGAACCCGGGTGGACAACTTTTTCCCTGAACCGTGTTCTCAGGCATACATCGCGTTTTGTCGCAACTGTAATCGCTAAACGGCGTGCTCTGGTAACTCTGTAGATTCAGAGAAGTTGGGCTGCCAGGCGCACGATCGTTGATTTTGAATTTCGCCGTCTCATCGCCGTCCGGCGCAAATGCGCCTTCAGCGATCGTGACTTCGATACCCTTGTTCCGCGATCCCGATGAAGGATCCTGCTCGCAAATTTGAGAGTACGGCGAGCGTCGGTGAACGACGCTCTCGCCCGTTACATCGTTCTGTTCGATAAATTTGAATGCCGCGTAATTTGCAGTCTCGCCGGAATTCTCTGGTTCGCAGCTTCCCGAAAGTTTATCGCCCAACAGTATAATCCTGCTGCTGATTCTGACGGGTATCTTGGAAGGAACGCGCGACAACGGTTTTCCAAATGACTCCGACGTCGAGACTCTCGGTACGCGCCACGTTTCGCCTTTCGTGGGAAAATCCGAAGCTCCGTTCGATATATTGATCGTATTCTCGCCATGGTAAAAGCCCTCGCATTTTCTTGACACGCCTTCGCTCTGTTTTTCGTGTTTCAGAGATACGTCTGATAAAGCTTTGATCAACGCGTGGGGATCGAGAGGCTGCGTAGCGGAACATTCCCGGCTGCCCGCTGACGTCGAGTACGAAATATCCTGCGAATTTAACGCAAGCGTGGGAACTCTCGTCATAATTTCCCGATCTAATGTGTCCGACGTGCCGATGCCGTTCTGCGCTCTTCTGCTCGAGAAGAACGCTTCTCTCTGTAAGTATAATTTTGCCGTGCAGGATGACCGACTGTGATCCTCACTCCCGTATGGCTCCGAAGGCTGTGACGACAAAGCTTCCTCCGCAACGTCGTTCTGTATTTCAATGAAATGTGACGTATCGACAGCTTTCATTGTGTAAAGACTCGTTATTTGACTCTGTTCTGCAACATCGAGAACGTCCCCGTTGTTTCTCAAAGAATTGCCTTCAAAGTTGCGCCGGTCTGTCGGACAGTTACGTTCGAATTGATACTGAATGTCGTCGTGGTGTATCTTCTTTGTCTCATCTTCAAATTCCGATCCGACCCGTGTAAATTCATTATAAGAATTTATCACAGGCTCATCATAAATTACTCGTTCATTGTAAGTACTCGTTACACGTTCCGCTGACTCCGGCATAAAACTTCCCGCGAAGAAAGTCGACGTAGCTTGCGGTATCTCTTGTTGCTGATAACGCGTGTCTTCATATTCCGGCTCAACTCGCCCAAGTTCGCTGGAAGTTTTCGCTGCGAATCTGTCGTGACTTGCTCGCTCGTTAAAAATATCTTTTACCGGTGTATTTACTTTTCCCGGCTTGTTACAGACTTTCGTTTTCTCGCGATTTACTTGTCCGGAATAACTTCGCGAAGTGGCTTTGGCAATCCGATGACCGTTATTGTCGAGCGATCGCGACGAAGGCAGAAGGTTCGGCAGTATTGACGTGGTAATGTCCTTTCTCGCGGACATAATGGGCATCTTCTTGATGGGTCCTTCTTGATCGATCGACGAAACAGCCGCGGATTCCGGTGAGGATAATTCCAAAGTTGCAATGGTACTGCCAATTTTTCGGGTAGAAGAGAGTCCGCGATTCGTGGCGGATCCACTGGCGGATTCCGACTCGCTGCCGGAGCTGAGATTCTTCAGAATTATCCCGGAAGGTGGACGGTACCCTCCAAACTTCTTCGGTTGGACGCTGCTGACGGAAAAGGGTGAAACCGATGGAAGCTCGGTCGATTTCGACGCTCGCTCGCGAGGCGTGAAGTTCCGACAACTGTAGGAAGCCGTCTTGGATTTGATGTCGCACGATTCGCCATTGCGGTGGGAAAAACGCGAGGAGGATGGTTCGGATAGGGAAGAAGAGCGAGATTGACACCGATGTATCGCGGGCAGTCGCAGGCGGTCGTCTTGCGCCGATCGGTCCGTGAAGGACTCAGCGGGATTTAATTTGTCGTCGTTGCCGTTGATTTTCAAGGGATCGGTGGAGCCGCCAGTTTGAGCAATCACCATCGTTTTGTCGTTGCGGCGGGGCGAACTTTCCAGGCGTGCTCGCGCCCTTCTTCGAGCTCGGGCGTCCTTCGGTTTGGACACTTCCAAGAAGCTTTCGAGCCCTGCCCTTTGTTCCCTTTCCTCCTTCTCGTCGTTCTCCTCGATTCGATTCGTCACCTCGTGCAGACGCAGGAAGACCTCACGTTTGCGACAGATCCGTCGACCGAGAGTGGCCACGCGATCGTTCAAGGAAATGAATTCGTTCGACGACGGCAAATCCTCGAGACGCCTTCTCAAATCGGACGGCGAACTGTCGCTGGAGTCGGTGGAACTGGACGCTCGACTTTCTAATATGATATTAATTATCAGATCTATTTCGTTCATTAGGAATTAATGGGCGGTCAAGTTATAAATTTGTATTAAAAAGCTGAATGAATAATTTGCAATTTTTTTCAATCTCTTGTATTTTGAGTTTTCAATTATAATGCAACTCTAATTTTAAGACTTTTAATTTTTTAGAATTTTTATTAATTTTGCTAATCTTTAAGTTGTTTATTGTACGGAATATTGGATGAGATAATTATTAATTAAATAATCTTTTAACATAAATTGAATACAACATCATTTTTTTGATATTTTGATATTTTACAAAATATAAATTAATTTTTCAATGATAATAGAAATTAATATCTTAATATCTCAATGATACATGATTGCACTTGAGACAAATGTCATTGACGAGTTGGAAGAATCAAGTAAGATTATATATTTAATGTTAAATTTTATTATTTTATGTAACATTAAACATATTTGTATTAAATGCAACAGAATTTATGAAGAAGCGTACAAAAAAATTGGAATAAAGAATGCAAAAATTCTACATCGTTTCGATCGACGAAAATATATAATAATTTTTATACCTTTCGAGGAAGATGAAGGACTGATAGTTTTTACTTCGAGAATATTTGAAATTGTAGTATCATCGCTTTTCATATCGTCTCCATATGTAATCGTTTAAAAATTATTTATTCAAGTAACAGTTAACCATGCGTGTATTACTTGAATGACGGATTTTCCTTCTGTCATGCAAAAAACATAAGAATAATTTTTGCAACTCATTTGGGTCATTCGGATTGGATGCGCAGTAATATTTTCTTAAAGTGAATAACATTATTCACTTGTTTTGTAAAATTATCAAGTATTTTATTAAAACGACATTGAAATTATAGGATTGGAAGTAATTTTACAATTATTTTTTGTCAATATTTGGCTCTCAAAGCTTACATAAAGAGTCCGATAAAAAGCTTTCTATTTTATCAGTTCATTTCAGTGTAAAATTGCACAAAATATTTCACGATCATTTATGTAACAATATCAATAAAAATTCCCTTATTTTAAGTTTTATATTTTATATTCATATGGAATTTATCCAACATTTATGTACATACTTTGTTGCAAGAATATTAAAATACAAACTTAGTATTCATAGATAATGTCTGTATGTATCGATAAGTTATGTCTTAGTCATGTCAGATATCTTGCAAGTCATCTTTGCATCTTTGTAACAGACAACGATGTTTTCAGAATTGCAAACGATAAAAATAATTAAATTATATGACGCATAGGACTATTTTTACAGATTAATTTTTAGACTTTAAAGACATTAGTTTTTACTTTAATTTTAATTCATGTGACAATCTAAATATCGAAACATTTACCAACATCTACCTTTCATTATTGCAATATTTTGCATTAAAAGAAATAGTTTTGTTTGATTAATACATGTTCACTCCTATAAATAAATTAAAAATTATAAATAAAACATTGAAATTACGTTTTAAAAAATTATAAATTTAAAATATAGATAGAAAAAGATAAGGGGAACACGTTTCGAAAAATTAGAATGTCTTAGGTAATCGCTTACATTACATATGTTTCATATGTTGTAAAGCGGGAGATCGGTAACGGACAGGAGAGCTAATCAGTGAAGGGTGATAAGCTCGAGAGGCGCATTCGGCGCATACGGGGAGGACGAGCAATTTGCATTTGTGTCGACGCGCAATTTCCGCGATACGACGCGAGCGCATTACGAAAACCACGCGCTTAATGCATCCGACGGATATTTGCGTTAATGAATGCGTTACTCGAGGAACTGACTAAGTGAGCCGACGATCTCGATAAAATAGCTGGGGTCTTCAGTACTGCATGCGCGTTGCGCCTATGTGCGACCACTGCACTGACGGTTATTCCGATCCCGGCGGTGCGCCAGTTACATCGCACCCATCATTAACACATACCGCATTAGATATTACATTTTACAGAACGCCGTCACGCAAGGACGATTATACATACCGACACACAAATGTATCGCGGCCCACCTGCGTAAAGCGCGATGATTTGTACATATAAAGGTTTATGCATTTAAACAGACAATTAAAATTCCAAATGTACATAAAGTCCACATTGTGAACCGATTGAAATTTTGTTGAATAATTTTATTGTGCAAATTTATTATAAATATAAATATACAAAACATGATATGATTGATGATACCGTAATCTCTTTAGAATTTAAATAGAATTAAAAATAATTTCATGAAATATAAATCATTCCATATATGGAAATATATGACATCATTCCATGAAATATTAATATATAAATATTATAGTTGTAAATGTCTTTAAAATTATATTTTAATTCTTTGTTTATATTAATTTACTTTTCTCAAGAATTTTTATTTTGCATTCTGCGTTTCTTTCCATTAAAGGAACCGTTATTTCTGTCGTTTTATTTTCCAAGCGTGTCGCAACCCACAGCTCGATCTAGCTGCCATTTGGCCGCGCAAAAATTTTTCGTCATCCCGAACGAACACACGGAACTCGGCACTATCGAAGGCAAAGACGCTATTTTGCGGGGAATTGCGCGGCGTGGAGAGCGAGAGAGAGAGAGAGAGAGAGAGAGAGAGAGAGAGAGAGAGAGAGAGAGAGAGAGAGAGAGAGAGAGAGAGAGAGAGCGATGAAGCGCGCGTCGCATCCGCCGTGGTTTCTCTGGCGGCATAGAGAGAACCGCGCCAAAGAGGAAAGTCTAGCTAACGAGGGAGCCAAGAACAGCTTACTTGGCGGAGGCAGACCATTTTCGAAAGTTCGCCGAGTTGTGTAACAAACTTTACTCGGGATTGGTTGCCCGAAGGGACGACGGGTGGGGCTGCCGGAAGTGGGAGACGGACCGAAGAGACAGACAAGAAGAGGGGACTGAAGTGAGAGAGAGAGAGAGAGAAAGCGAGAGGGTGAGAAAGGGAATAGAAGATAGTTCTCTTCGGCGGGAAAGAGAGGTGCGAAGGAAGGAGCGAAGAAGATAAGACACTCATCGAGTGCTGGTCGACGGCGGGGAGGCGAAGAAAGCGAGGCGCGGGAGAGATCCTCCGAGAGAAGAGATTCAGTTAGGATTCTATATACCCGGATCCACCGTTATACGTCCGACGAGCTACGTGCGTCCCCGTAATCGTAAGCGATCCCTGGGTGCCTCTGGGAAAGCGGCGAAGGCTATCGGCTGATAACGCGGAAAACGCGATCCGATAACTGCGTCGCTTTCTATCGTCTTTCAATTTGGCTTCTAAACACTTTTGCGAAAGAGAACGGGACAGGACAATACCTTCGATACGTTCGCGATAAGACTATTCATTAATTAACTGCGAAATAGAAGTAATTAATTCAATTATAAAGAATTGTGTAAAACTTTCAGGCGGCGGAGCTTTTTTTTTGTATTTCCGTTGGTTTTCAACTTTATTTTGTATTTTATGACATCATGCTGTTATAATTTAAAATTTATTGCATTTATATAAAATTAAAAGTATAATATATAATGCAAACCAAACATAATTATATTCATAATTGTAATTATAATTAATTCATTTAAACATTTAAGTTTTGTTTGGCAATTTTACATTGGATCTTTTTTCTTATAAATTTCAAAAATTTTGTACATTCTTAAAGAATGTACAGATGCCTATCGTTATATTTATGCCTGTAAATAGAATAACACGATTATCTCTTTATGCGGCGGTATATGGATAACTCACGAAGGGCGCGGACTTTCATTCTCCCGACGGCCGATCGCGCGGATGGATCGTAGATCACAGGGCACAGGATGCGTCCTGCAGTCCACCCCCTCCGCCCCGTTCGCGCTTCCCTTCCTCGCCCGCCGACTGTTCCTAATTCCGCTGGTTGTGCGGACGTCAAACAAACAACCGGCAATTAAATGCAAATACGGCTAATGCGTTCTGGGTCGGATGTGCAAGTCACCGCGCTCGTTATGGAGATCCACCCGCCGGCCATGTTGTTTCGGGGCCGCGTGTTACATTCCGCGGTCGATATCGATGTGCCGCCGATGCCGACGAGCATCAAGAAAGAGAGATGCCGCGCTCGGATAACCCACGTCCAACAAATACCCGCAAACAGAGCGCGGGCCCGCTATCGACCCCGTGGAATTCCTCTTGCCGTCTCTCCTTCCCGCCCTCTCCTTCTCTTTCTCGCGTCCAGCTCCTTTTTTTTCACCACTGCAACCCGGCGTCGCAGAAAAGCAGGTTATTAAGCCATTATAAAGGCGGCACGGTGTTGAAAGCGGCTCCTCGTCGACCTGGCCCGGCGGATAAAAGCGTCTGGTATACATCGATACCTCGGTGATATGAGAACGACGTCCAGGAGGTCGCAAGACTGATGCTCTACATCTGCGAGTTTCAACGGTACATCTGTCGTGAAACATCTCTTTCAGGTAAGTTTCTCAATCTTTTGAACCCGACGTGACGGAGAGTCGCATTTTTCGGGAAATGCCGAGTTTAACAAAACTCGCTTCACGTTGCGTGACATTTTGGAGATTACAATGGCGATGATAACTTTGCACAAATAATATAACGAGACTGTTTTCAGAGATAGGATTAAAAAATTCTGAATAAAACAACAGATTAGACTAAAGATTTTATTAAATATTTATTAATATTTATATTGAAATTCGGAGACTTGATATAAAAAAATTTGAGGAAATTTATTGATTGAAACGACGCGAAAGAGAGAGAAGCAGCATTAAATAACATTCAATTAAATACTATAAATTTGTAATATAATACAAGCCCTCTCTATTATACTGCGCGATTCGAATGTCGAGAATTGTGCTTTACGTCCTATTTGCTCAAACACGACATGTGGACAGCTCCCAATTTTCTCTCGGCACGAAGCTGTAGCAGTGCAATTCCGCCCCATCTAAAACCGACCGTCGTCTAATCATCCCCCGCACATCGAGGACCGTATCGCGACTTCTTATTAGAAGATCAAGGGGATCGAGTGGGGAAATCCGTCGACGCGACCGCTGCCGACTCGACGAATTCTCCGAGGACGTTGATCCGCATCGCGGCCTATTCAGCCACGAGATATCCTCACCGATCCGCGTAATCGGCGGCGCCGCGGCGCAAACCGACGCTCGCGCGGCTAGGCTTCCTTTTCACGCGCGCAGCGTGCAGACGCGGATGGAATCGCGTGATCTCGTGTGTGGGTACATCTCAGGTCTCAGGGATTCTCAGAAAATGCGCCGTGAAATGTTAGTGCAAAAAACTAATTCCATTAAAATCTCTCTCTCTCTCTCTCTCTCTCTCTCTCTCTCCAAACTAAATTAATTATTCAAAAGAAATATTATTTATATAATTATTTAAAAATACTGTTTAAATATTTTAAATTAAATATTATTTATGCAGTATTATAAAAAATATTTCGAAATATAATGAACTGTGAATGAACAAACGTTTAAAATGTTGCGATCTGCAAAAAATATTGTGTCACGAGGAAAGAAAATTGAGAACCATCGATGTAGCTCGATTCGTATTACGCGGACTGATACCACACACGAAGCCACGATTTGCTGTGCAGAATAGAGACGGTGGATTACGAGTTACGCACAGCCTACCGGATTTAAGGGTCGTTCGATACGTGCTCGCATACGTGCAGCATCTGACTGAGACCATACTGGAGTCTCTAAATGCACCAGATAATTCGGAGACTCCGAGATTGTATATTGTAAACATGCGCATAGAGTCGATAGTTGGCTGAAGTTACATTTTTTTCCAAAAGTATTGATTTCGAAAAAAAAGTCTTTTAATTTCGAAGCTGTAGAGTTTGACTCGCAACCTCGTCATCGATTTTCCGAAAAATCAGATCGGTATTCCGACGTGCTCTTCCATCCACGAAAGACGCGCCTTCTCATATCCGTGGCACATCAAGAGCGCGACTCCTCCAATTTGCTTTCGCGGGATTCCGAACGCGGATCGTTAAACGAGAAGTTAAAACGGCTCTTTTAAGCGTCCACCGATCGGGTCTTTAATTTACCTCTCGAGTAGAGCGCTTTCAACGTTAACCGTATTTTTGCTGCCGCAACTGCGATTTCTTTGTGAAGTATTCCGAAAGTGTAGCATGTGAAAGTACAATTAACCGTTGAAATAAATTTAGGCACTAAAGGCGTTATATACATATCTATACATATTTATATTTTAACCTTTAGCTTTTTTTATTTAACAAAGAGGTAGACGTCAATGAATAGCCTTACTGCTTACCTCTCTCTTTCTGTCGCCATGCATGCTTCATTTAAATTCTTTATTCACGAGGATTATAATTTTTATTTACACAAGCACATGAGAGACATGAGTATACATTATTTTTCGAGCGTAATAGCACGAGGCGTCTACAATACAGAAATCTTGATCCTCGACACGATCTAACATTATTCGTCAAGGTCTGCGATTACCTTTCGAAATCCAGTTAGGAATCTCGTTGCATTAAGCGTCGCGTAAGTTAACAAACGCTGAGATATATTGTTACGTTTTCTCTACCAATACGTTTGTTTCTCTAAAGCTGAATGAAGCTGAACACTAATAATCATTCTTAATAATAACATGAATATATTATATACTTTAGAAATTTATATAAAATAAATTTTCGAAGAGAGAAAAAACTTATCAGCTTAAATTTTAGTAATTATTTTTAAAAATATTATATTTGTTTTCATTGTAAGGTTATAAAGTTCAAATTCTGTTTATATCGTTGATCGAAAGACTAAATACTCACCTCCCAGGCAAAATTCTCACGCGACGCAGCGGACAAATTAGTCTCGCGCGTGCAACGAGGCGGGCGGCCCCTCGCAAAGCCGCGCATCGGTCCAATAAAAGCGGGCCCCGAGTCAACACAGTGTATCTCGTGCGAGCGAGTCCGACTCTCAATACGGTGGAGAGGATCCACGAATCGCGGACCCCGCTACAGGGCGGAACAATGCGACCACTCGGGCACGAGTATTTAATTGTTTCCGCTCCTGTCCGCCGTCGTTTTCGTTCCTGCGGAACGTCTCTCTAAGCTGTCTCCTCCCCGCTCGTTAGCGAGTTCCTCTCTCGGAACCGGAAGACGTCGACGTTGCAGAGCGTCTCCCGTCTCCCGGCCGCCATCCGCCGCGAGTTACGCGGCCGCGCCATCGGCCCGAAACGATTTAATTTATTTATTTCGCCGAGTTTCACGATGGATCGCGTTAACGACGCGACCAAGCTGGAACCCGAGCCGCGGCCGATACGACCGTGGAGGTTGGAAGTAAACGGCTTCGGTTGTTTTGTAAAAATAGTTAAATTATTAATGAATTAGAAGAAACCGAAAGAAATATCAGAAATTATTTGATTACAACAAAACTATTTAATTTTCAATTCTGCGTAATAAAAATAAAAATTTAAAATGTTTAAGAAATAAACTTCTGTGGATATCTATCTTTTATTATTATTTCAACCACGTTGTCTTAGAATGGAATCTCTCTGTTTGTTATTCAAAACACACTATACAAAGAGGAATTATATGCACTTTTTATTTCTCTTCCAAATTATGTAAGGTTCCTTAAAATCGACTTTTAACAGCTATTCTGCTCCTGAAATGTTCATAAATTAGTAGTTACAGGCAGACGGATTCGTTGCGCGATGCTGAAGGTAAAACGAGGTCGAATTTCACGCACTACGAAACGCGGTATGCAAATATATACAAAACGCTTGGGAATACTTTGTGAGCCGTTGTTCTTCCGTTTATGAACGCGTATTATAAAGCTGGACAGCTGCATTCTGTATATCTTAACTATACAATTTTCTGTAAGGTAAGAACTTTACTCCGACTCCGTACATGTACGAGTTAAAAATGCCGAGAGACGCTGTATAAAATAGCATTGAATAAAGTCACAAGTTGTTTAATATTTAGGCTTTTAATATTAATCACACACGTACATTTGATTGTGAAATTTTTATTCTTAATCTATTTTTTATTTTAATCAATAACATATTACAGGTATTGTCGATATAATTCATTCTCTTTTTTCATAATTTTTTGATAAATTCTTTCCTTTCTTTTTATATAGCGATCAAAGTGTACAGAAATTTTCTGGAAAAAAAATGTTTCTCTGAAAAACGTTTTTCAAGTCTTTTTAACCCTTTATGGAGAATACCGTCTTTACTAGAACCAAGTAAAACTCTTTGTAAACTTAAAAATTCTCTTTATACTTTTTAAAAGAAGATGCGCTAATTTTGCACTTTTCAACTGTTGTACATTAGTATTACACAGTAATCATTTTGACTTTACTTCAATATTTTTGCATGTAACAAGAGAACTCGAGTTGTGCTATTAATTTTCATGATTGAAAAACACGAGCAAGATAAAATTATTAAAATTATCTCATTGCAATAAAAAATTTTATCGACATCCCTTTTTGATGATATAAATATAAATCTAACGTGACGTAATGATATAAATCAAAAGTACAGAATTTTATATGTGACACAGCTTTCCCTCTATTTCTGACTCAGGTGACTCTTATAATGAACGGAGCCCGTATCTCTTGAACACGGACTAACTTCCTCGAACTTGAGCAAAATGCGGACGAAATGCGGCACGTCGCGAACGCGGTACGTGGTACACGCACGCGGATGGATCCGAGAGCGAAGGTAGAGAGGGAGAGAGAGAGAGATAGAGGGAGAGAGAGAGAGAGAGAGAGAGAGAGAGAGAGAGAGAGAGAGAGAGAGAGAGAGAGAGAGAGAGAGAGGGAGGCAGAGGGAAGGAAGAAAGGAAAGGGTAGCTTGTATTTCACACGTCGCCACGCACACGTGAAACGCGGTATGCAAATGTGTACAAAGCGACGGGGGCATTTTGCAGCCCGTTGTTCCCGCGCTCTCTTTCGCCTTCATCCCCGTCCTCTTTTCCTCTCGCATCTGGCGTCCTCCGACATCCCGCGGGCTTACTCCCGGGCGCGCGCGCATACACATACAAATACACAGAAATATAACACGCACACATATCCCATTCTTCGGAGAAGCTTTACAGGAGGCTTTCGCGTCGTGCAACCACGCCGACCACCTTCTCCTGTTCCCCAACATGCAACGATCGGTCGATCGGTCGGTCCGCCGGTCCCCAGACATTATTTCGCTCGAGGCGCCAGGAAGCGAGGAAAGTCGTGTCTACGGTGTATGAATAAAATATTATTTTCGCCTCGCACCGCAAACGCATCTCCCACACCGCATCGTCGAGCATTAAGTCGGGATGCTGTGGAAGGATTTGGGAAATAGAAACCTCGACGGGACAGGATAGAATGTAAAGAAGCGGAATATTAAAGTTATAATTGCTACTTAGGAAATGCAACAATAAATTAGTATTAACTGATTATTATTGGTTGAGACTCTTTTATGAAAAGGGGAAACAAAGAGAAAAATCGATCGAAACTGATTCTAAGTCATACCAAGACTTTTGTTACATTTATCATTATAATTTTTTTAATAAGCAAAACTTGAATTTAAGAATCTGGTTCTTATCTGTTTTTTTTTTAAATCTCTGTTATCTTTAACTTCCAATATCTTTTAATGTAACGGATAAGATTTTTCTTTTTTGAAAATCACGAAGTAAGAATTTTTAAAATCACTTTCTGATACGTATTCATATTTTACGTCGACCACATTTTCACAATAGTTTAATTAGATTTGGTAAAAATGTAACATGTTAGAGATTTTAGCCGAAATACCGACGTCGTCATCCCGTAATCGTTGTATCGATGGCCAGTCAGTCACAAATTCACCCTAAGATTTTCACGTTGCGCGCGACGTGCTGCAAGGGGCACGGAGATAATATCGTTAGGGCGCGACTAATGGGAGAGCCGCGAGAATGATTGCTCAAACGTAGAGCGTATTTATCGCATAGCGGAGCGCGCCAGCGCGATGCAACGTGTAATGTATTTTAAAAGCGTGCCTTTCGAGGGCGGCGTCAAAAGCCGATGTAAAATATGATCAAATAAAACGAGGCGGGAATTAGATTTGGCAGGCTCTTTCTCCGCGCCGCGGTGCGACGCGACGCTGCGCGTCGGCTGGGTTGTTCCGTGTAGGAAATTGCGTCGAAAAATAAAAAATAAAAAAAGAGAGAGAGATGGAAAAGATACGCTCTCTCGTCCACGGCGCAGCTGCGTAAATGCGCACGAATCACCGCTGCAAACTTATCGACCCAGTGATTTCCTTCTTCGGCTTCTTACACGGCGCAGATGTTCGATGATTTTTCAAAACTGTTACTCCGCGATTTTCGGATAATCTTTTATGCTATATTAATTAAATACAAACTTACTTTAGTAATTTTGTTAATTTGTATTAATGAAATTATATATTCCATAAAAGCTTTCTTTATTATTAATTTATAAATTTCATTTCACTGTTATTATTTTTTTAATTTTCTTTAGAAATGACATATGTCATATATAATAGTGATAACATCTTTCAAATTTATCGTTTATTATTTAAAACAAAGTAATATCTATATCAATGTGTTAAAAAAATGTTTTATTAATATTTTAAGTTAATATATCCACTCGCGTGCTGAATTTAATGTTCTCTGTGAATTTAAATCATGAATTTAAATCATTTATAAATATTTTGAATCTCTTTTCCAGCTGTTGCGTTGCAAATTGAAGCTGCGTTTGACACGTAGCGTGAATTTTGACGGGGCATTGAATCTAGTTAAGATACACGTGTCTCGAAAGGGTTAAGCCGACAATCGATATTATAAAAATGGACGGAAGAGCTCACATTTATCTCTGTTAATCCCGTCCCCCTAACCACGATAGCCTTATTATTCGTAAAAAAGATTTTTTAATTACTACAGCCAGACTGGATATCGAGTCGCTTGGTAATATGACGAGCGGCTTCATCAGCTCGCCATAATGCATCAACGCGATTTAAAAGAAATTTCCCGTTTACTCTTTTATCAGAAAGCGAAATTGTTGATCGTAATGGTCCGTATTTTTATATCTGTCGTTTAATGTACTCGATTCTTATCCGATATTGATATCTTTCTAAAAAGAGAAAGAGAAAGACTCTGAAAAAAATTAATTAAATTAATGCAAAAATAGAAATATAAAAACGCAGAATTAAATATAATTAAATAATATTAGATGTTAATTACGAGAGTGAAGTCATTTTCACTAAATAAGCTCTTTAAAGAATTTCAGCAAAATAATTAGTATTACAATAATTTGTAAACGCGAACTGACGGTGGAGACAAAGTCTGAAAGCGCGTTCGAGTCGACGGTGGTCCCAATCACCGCGATCGCTGCACCGCAAAGGGTTTTAACGCTGGCCCAGCTACTTCAGAGGCGATCGGCCGTTGTTGAAAAGATTTTTCATCACCGCTTGCGCTTGCAGCCACCGAGCAATACCCCCATCGAAAAAGGGTAAAAATTGCTACCTCCGGTGGCGTTAAGCGCGCTTCGCGCTGGTTTCACAAGACGAGAGAAAAAGAGGAAAATAGAGAGAGAGGGAGAGAGAGAGAGAACGAGAGAACATTGGTGCAAACTGGCGAGATCCAGTGACGAAGACAGAGGACAAACGTGCGCCTGTGTATGTGCGCGTGCATATGCACGCGTGTGGGTGCATGTGCGACGGGGATGCCTGCCTGCCATGCAGGCAGGTTAATACAGCGGCGCGTAGAATGGAGGGTGGCTGCTGATGTAATTTTTGCCCGTTTGATGTCTTTAATGGAATCAGGCGCGTATCTAGCAGGCGCCACTCAATTTGCAGGGTGCGACTAATGGCTGCTGCGAGAGGTAGAGTCAGCGAGCGGACCCGACCCCGACGAATGCCCGAGCTGCTGCCGTGCCCGTTCTCGCACCTCTCCTAGCTCACACACTTGGCGCGAGCTCAGCTTGGCCCGTACGCCGGTACCTGCCGGCCGGATAAGGGACATCTCCCACCCGCCCTTCGTTGTAACGATAGGCGATGACAACGAGGCCCCGATCCATCGATGAGTAATCGTTAATATCCTTATCCGATAACTCGATCACTTTTGATACGCGGAAGCTGTTGCGTTCGCGTCTTGATTTGAACAATTAAAATGTTCGAGAAAGTGAACCAGGTTAAAGTGCCATCTATGAATATGATTAAATTGTAATCAATAAAATAAAATAATTAATTAATAGTATTATTAATTTAAATCGAGATAAGCAGAGAAAAAAATATTTTAATTTAAATATGATTGATATATTTTTTTATTTGATATTATTTTGTTCATTTTGTAATATTTAACTATAAACTATCTAAGATTTCAATCTTTGAATATTATTTATTTTAGCAACATGATCCTTCAAAATCAAAAATGAATTGTAATGCAGATTGTACACGCGGATAAACCTAAGCGCGATAAGAAATAATCAGCTTCGAAGCTGCTATCAAATTAGATAGAAATTGCGCGAATCAATATAGACTTGCGGTATTATTATTATTATTATTGAGGAAATTATGAAGGGTAATCTCTTGCGTCGGAAAATGCTTTCTTGAGATTCTTTTCTTGGAAGATAGAGATTGCAAGAGTATAAATCCTGTCTTGATATTATATATATAAAAGTAAAGAATAAGATTTAACTAAATATATATAACAAAATAGGGGATTTTTAAAAATTAAGTGAAACGTGGAATTAATCCGAAATTTCTTAATTCTGACTACATATATTTATAATTGCAACATTTCCCAAGATTGAAATCCAAGGTTTTAAAAACTGACAGATGATACTTTTCGCAAAACTATCATCGCTTCGAATGTTACGTTCCTATCGCAAGCCGACGAAAAAGTGAGAAGAAAAGGATGGACAACGATGAAAGATCGAAGTAGTTCGCGAGGCGTCACAGATCGAACGGCTGTATAGGTGCCCTATAAAATATATTATGTCCCTCTCATTATCACGCTATTCTTCGCGAGCGGTCGCACGGAATGATAGGACCGCGACGAGTGAATGTATTTAGCCGAACGCCCCGGAGCCCGACCTAAATGTTTGACATTACCGAACAGCACGAGGGGGGGGGGGGGTAAGCGGCGGTGGCGAGGTGGTAGGTACCCTTCCTCGCCCACCATCTCCCCGCCCGTAAACCCCGTGCCAACGTTTCTACCCCCGAAATGCGTTTTCACGCCAATTTGTCTCTCCGGAAGCTTTCACGAGTCTTTACGCTGCCCTGCCGATAGGCAGGCACGTTTCTGGATGTAACCACGCACAAGCGCGTCGTCCCTGACTCCGCGCTACCACCCGATATATAAACGCGCCGCGATTGACGACGCTCGCTTCGAAAGAACGAAATTACCATTTCGAAGATCGCGGGTCGTAAATTCGCACGATTCTCCATCGATCATTGGTATATCGGAAGCTAATTATCTTGAAAAAAATTTCACGTCAATGGATTATCCAATTTAATTTGCCGAGGAGAGAATTACAATTTTCTATTTCTTACATTAAATGCAATATATCGGTCTCCAAAACAAATATTTTAATATCAGATTAGTAAAAAATTTACAAGCTATTTGTCTAAAATTGTAACAGTTGAAAGAATGGAACTTAATATAAATATTGAGGTTTACAAATTAGATTTCGGTGTAATATTTCAACATTGTAATAATTTTATATTTCGTTACATTACTCATAATATATCTAACTTCTTTTTTCCTTTTATAACTTATAAGATATTTTACACTATCTTTAAAAATCATCTCTTAACCGCGAGAACAATCCTTTTCTCCCTTACAGCACGCGGGGGCGTATTTACTTGTAGCTCGCGATTGCAGGGCTCTCCCGAGAGTTCGAGGAGAGCCGCGCGCTACGAAGCTCGTGGAATTAATTTAGCAAAGCCGCGCTGGTTCCTTAGGCATATTACGCGAGGGGCGGGTCCTCAAAGGACCGAAGATCGCAGAGATAGCCGCGGTTCCGCGGCGGGCGCGTGTGTATAATAACGAGAGGAAACCCGGGCGAGCTTTATTTCCCCCGGGGGCCCCCGCGGGAGCTTAACCGGTCGTCGCCCATTCGACTCGAGCCGGAGTAAAGACGCGGAAGATCGTATCGGAGCAGATAATTGGTCGGCGATCTCCTCTCTGCTTTTTCCCCTAAACCGTCTCCACCCTCCCTGCACTTTTCGCTCATTTTCCCCGCTAGCCCACGCTCGCGATGCGCATCCGGGGAATGTTTTAATTAAAAGCGAGACCGGAGACCACAGTCGGCGCATCGCATTTTTCGCTCCATCCCGGAAGGGAGAACAAGAGGGACGAAAATCGTCGTAACAGCAGTCTTCTTCTCGACCTACTTATCGAACACGCTCTGCGGTGCGAATTGAAAGTTAAATTACAGCTATCCCTCGTTGCGCGCGATTGATCGGAATGGACACAATTTTCTTCGATTTTTTTTCTTCGACAATTTTTATTTATCAGCCTCTGCAATTAAGCAAAACACGATCTTATTGGAAAATGCCGCTTCAGTTTTGTGAGAGACCCTGCAGGTGACGAGAGGAGAAAAAAATATTCGTGCTTTTATAATCTCGAAAAATTTTATTTATTAAAAACAATTAATGACGCGTCCTTTCGAAATTTTCTTGGCTTGAAATTTTTAGTACAAGGGATCTGTTCAAAGTTAAGTTATGCCTGAAATATCTCTATTACATTGAAACGCGAAGACTCTCCTCTCGCGTCTCGATTTTTCACTGGCCGGTTGTCGAGAATATCAAGTATCGTACGTCTTTCCAGCCGAGGCACATCACCGCACGGCAAAGATAACACCACGTTCGGCCATTCGCGCGGTGATGGCCCTCGATAATTACTTGCAATTTCAAAGCAGACTAGCAACGGCTATTTAATTGAAAGCTATTGGCGTCTATCGCGAAATTGTTGACATTATTGTGAAACTCACAAAGAGTCGAACGCGCTCATTTGCCTCAATTATCGCGGCACTTGTTAGTTATCGCTATAGCGAAGACGGAACGTACTCTTCCCGCGAATAACGCCGATGGGGTAATAGTCAATTCGTATTTTAGCATCCCGACAACGAGTGCGCAGCTGTGTGGATACCTCGCGCGGGAACGTCAGTGCCATCAGCATCCATCAGCGCTGTTGGCTGTTGGCGATGGTGGCCAGTCGGAAGCCGCGCCTATGGGTTTTACGGTGACGGCGGCATCGGTCGGTGATTATAGGCCGCGGCTCGACAGGCGAGTCGCAAGGTCGAAAGCTCCGGCCGGCCGATCGAGAGGTGAGAAGAAAAGAAGCTCGTGAGCGCGCAGCAATGAGGCATCCAACGCACACGGACGGTGCCGCTTACACACGGTCGGACGGCGGCCGGCGATCAAAAGCCTGCCGCAGAAAGAAAAAAGGAAGAAATTCACCGTCGACATGGAAGGCGGCAGGACGAGGGGGACGTGTCGAAACCCGGCGAGAAACAGAGAGAAAACGTGGGGACGAGAGAACGGACCGATAAGGCGGGAATGACGCTCGTGAAAGTCGAAAGGGTGAAAGATGGCCGCGCGCGCGTCCATGATATAAACGAGAGGGTGACCGGGAGAGGAGTGAGTGTATATTTGCTGTCATCGCGCTGGAAAAGCAAAGGATTTATACTCTAGGAGTTTTCTGTTGGACGAGAGTAGACATCGAGAAAAGATGAGAGAGTGGTGAGAGAAAGGCAGAATGGAGGAAGAGAGGGAAAGAGGGACAGAGAGAAGTTGTATCGGGCGAGCTCGGAGAGGACTGTCACGAGAGTGGCAAAAGGAAAGAAAAGATGACAGGGACGAAATGGGAGGAAAGGGGGGAGGGAGAAAGAAGGAGAACGCCGAGGAAGATGGACGGAAGGGGGAGGAGGGGGAAGCAGAAACGCGGCTCTCGGAGAACGGGCAGGATAAATAAACGCAACGCGCCGCCCTCTCATCTCAGACACCTCTATTTCGCCGCTCCTCACGGACGCAAGTCATCCTCCGTTTCTGAGCGCGGAGATACGGCGAGGCGAGGTGAGAAGGCGAGTAAAAAGGGAGGCAGGGAGCGCCGCGCGGGTAAAGGATCACGGCCACCTTCCTCGCGCTCGCGCCCGACGCTCGTCATTAACCCTTTCCCCGGACGATACGTCTGCGGTAATGACCGCGCGAGATCGCCAAATTAGGGGACGAAAGCGCGCGAGAGTAGCCTTTTTTATAAGGATTTAAACGTCTTGTATATTCGAGATTTTGTACACGTTCCGCAATGTATAACGTATAACTTTTCCGACTGCGATTGTCAAGATATGTACCTTGAAACTTGTGTGCTTCTCGATTTTATATATAAATAACTATATATTATATATAATACAACATACGATACGATAATACTGTAATACATGATTTTATATGTATAAATAATTATGTATTAAGAATTTTTTGTGTGATTTGTCAATCACACACGATATTATATGTATTATAGTGCCGATTTATTTTACATATTATTTTATTTTACGCTGATTAACACAGAAGGCGTGAGAAATTTTCGATGTTAATATTTGGTCTTTTTTCGCGCATTCCGTCGTCTTTTTTCGCATAGATCAGTGATTTCGCTTACGGTACTTGCTTACGGTCGCTCGATTTTCAATGACCTCTTGGAACGAATGTTCATTAGATCGCCTCCGGCACGATACGAGAGATCTAATGATTGGCCGCTCGTTATTTGCTGTCTAACAACGCGCCGACTAATCACGAACGATGAATACACCTCAATCGTGATCGTGCGAGAGCGATTTCACTAATGATCCACGGTGTACCCCGGAAGATCCGCTTTCTACTTGGAATTAAAGCGTCGCGGAAGCGATTCGCTCGAAGTGTCAACGCCAATCTTATTACCAAAACAGATCGAAATGTCGTGTGCTAAAAATCTCAACACGTATACCTGTCATTTTGAACGTGAAAAAGAAATCAGAGGTGAGCAATTTTTGAAACTTAAATGTATATAAATATCTTTTTAAAAATGAAAGTATCAGGTACATACAATTTTTTAATAGAAACTGCAGACAAAGTAATTTAATTCGAAATAAGTAATTTTTCTCGGGAGAGGAAGAAGAAACAAACTTTTACTTTTCCTAGTCAAGTTTCTCAATTCCATTCGATTGAGTTTTTACACAGGAATAATATCGAGAAACTCAATATGTATTTTATTTTCAAATTGCAGATTGCTTGATATAGAAATACAAAAATTGATGTTGTTGTATTATTACTTTTTTATATTATTAAAGGAGATAATTATTTCTTGAAGTAAAGATAACAGATTTTTTAAATTAATTACTTTATTGTAATTTTAATAAATAATACACGATGCATCCGTCAAGTATTTAATATTATAAGTGTTTAAATTCTTAATCAAATTCTTATGTGTTTAACAAAAATGTTCAATTCTTAAAAAAAATTGATGGTGAAATGATCAAATGAAGATAAGGTCCTAATAATTTTAAGAAAGTTTATTCTTCGAAGGATCTCCTGCATCCTTTTAAATCCTAGATTTTAAAATGTTTGGTTTAAATGCTTTAGCTCTTTTTTGAGATTATATCTCCTAATAATCGGCTTTTAGAAGTACAAATGAAAATACTGCAGTACCTAAGAAAAACCAAAACAACCAAAACCAAATCCTATTGTGAAAACAAAAATAGTGTAGACGTGTTTTCTCTCTCCCTCTCTCTCTCTCTCTCTCTCTCTCTCTCTCTCTCTATATTATTTTTTAAAACTAAATTTTTTAAAAGTATTTATATGTACTCGTAAATACCTATTTTTCTTAAATCCTTAAAATGCCATATTTTCAATGAAACGTTAAATTCTTTAGTTAATATTCTGTGGAATATTAAATATTAATTATTATCAGAAAAGAGATTGTTAATATTTTACTAATTATCAAATAATTTAAAATAATTTTAGTAATTATAAAAACTGCAAGTAGAATAATCTTCCATAAAATAATCTTCCATAAAAATTTTAAAAGAAAATTTTTTTCTTCTATTTTTCTAACAAATGTATTTTCACATTGTGTGATATTTAGAAACTCACATTGGTCATCAGCATTTTCGCAGATAACGCTCATTATTACCAACGAGATTGATCGTCTGTGGTCTGCAACCGCGCTTGAATCGCGGATCACTAATCGGAATACGGCTTATCGGCGTCGTTCGGAATTGGCCGATTCTTTAGAAGAGGAAACAGAGAATGAGAAACGAGAAGAGAGACCGGAAAGAGTCCTGGTGGCAGCCGGGAAGGACCGTAGGGTCGATTTTCTGGAACGTGGATAGAACGGATCGCGCGTGATTTGCGCGATTACCTGTAATGACGTTCTGCCCGCTACCACCGCGTTCACCCCCTTTTCGCGTCCACCATCCCGATCGCGGTCGTGCGCGATCCGCGTGTGCGGGTTCAGGGACGTGACAATGGTCGCTCATTATCGGCTCGCTATTGGCCCATTGTTGCCGGTGAGAGAGAGCCGGAACGGGCCTTACCGAGTGCGGCGAGGAGTGATACCGGGTCGTAACACCGCGTCGGTGGTGACTCGTCCTTTTTCGACCGGTGCCGCCGGGCACCAGCAGCGTCGGGACATCGTACGTATGTACATATCCCGGACGCCTCGCACCGGGCTCTCGCAACTCGCTGGCTGATAAAAGGCGCGGCCGGAGTGCCATTCACATCAAGGATCAGCGCTGTTGTGTGCCGCGTAAAGACGCAGCTGCGTTACAATACAAGCGCGTGGCAGTATTGATTGCGATATTGATTCCCGCTGATTACGCTGCGACGAGGTGTACATTAACGTGAAAAATACGTATAACGCGTGTATACGTCCTTTCGATATTTTTATTTAACGAGCTAAATATTTTATTTTATTTTGTATCACGCGATAGAGAAAGAGAGAGAGTGAATGTTCAAAGTACCAGCTTGTTAATAATCCTCCCCCTTCTCTCTCTCTCTCTCTCTCTCTCTCTCTCTCTGTCTCTCTTCATTTCTCTCTTTCTCCGTCAACGAGCATCTTCACGTCGAGAAAAACCAAGCAAAATAATTTCCTTTCGCGTCGCGTCGACGCCGCTATCTCCCTCGACAACCTCTGTCTCCGTTTCACTTCTCCGCGCCGCCTCTCGCCCCCGCCGCCCTTCCAATCCTACCACCCGCGTGCCGGCCATGCCGTATAGCCAGAAAAGCAAGCAGAAAAC
Organism: Tetramorium alpestre; assembly: GCA_021460005.1. Classification (NCBI taxonomy): domain Eukaryota; kingdom Metazoa; phylum Arthropoda; class Insecta; order Hymenoptera; family Formicidae; genus Tetramorium; species Tetramorium alpestre. Next base: position 433,641 of record JAJVSH010000032.1, on the reverse strand, counting down.
GTAGGCAGACAGCTGAAACCCGATGGGCGCAGCGCCGGGGCGCGCTAAAACATGCAAAATCATGCAAATTGCGTTCGTTCGAACATCCAACTCCCTTCTTCCCTCCCTCTTACCCTGCCACATCCCTCCCCCTCCTCCTCCGCCCCGCCGTATAGTCGCCTGCTCGTCGACTTCCTCCGATCCGAAAGCTCGCATCTTTCTCACTTCCTCCCGGCTCCGTTTTCTCTTCTCCTTTTCGCGACCACTTTCTTTCTCTCTCTCTCTCTCCCCCATCTCTCCTCTTTTCCTCGCTTTCTCTCCCTCCCCCGTCCCTCTCTCCTCACCTTCGTGATCCACCGGGCTTCGCTTCTCCGTTCCGCAGCATCCACCCGCTTCTCCCTTTTATCCCCCAACCATCCTGCCGATCTCGTGCGCGCGAGAGCGAGCGTCAAAAATGTTTCGACGATTGTGTGCCGCGGCGTTTGTTCCTTTATTTTTGCCGAGGGGGTGGAATACCAGGCTGGGCGGGGCAGCTGCCGCCGCCGCTGCCACCGCCACCGGCGCGCACCGAGGGATGAAACCTCGCCCGCCATATTTACGTCTCTCTGTCGACTGGGAAGTGGAAAAAAGTCCGGGGAATCGTGAGGCCCATCGGTCGTTCTCCTCGTTTCCTGAAAACGGTTGATATGGTCAACGTGCCGAGCGAGATGATCGATCGAGATCGCGAAAACGACAGATACATCCGGCGCGTACGTGACCAATCGAAGGGTTGAAGTTGCATGACGCTATTCGTGCGATTTTTGTCCAGAAAATTAATATAATCAGTAAAATTTCGGAATATTATTGACACGCAGTCAATGACAATTAATTGCAAATTATTGCAATAATTGCAATAGTTCAAGAAAAGCACGGCATAGACTTTCAGTAATTAAATTGATTTTAGTTTTTCTTTTTACGATGCATTTACGGGAATTATTTTTCATTTAGATTACAATTATATAAAATCTATATAAAAATTAATTTAAACCCATACAGTCGATTTAATAATTTCTACTTTTAACATAGTTTACTTAAGCTCGACTTGAAGCATGAGCTTTCACGGAGACGGAGGCTAGCACGCGAGCGCTATTAAAGCCATGTCTTCTATTTGTGACTAATGGCGAGCGCGCTGTTATTTAGAGCAGCACGCCTGGGAAAACGTGCTAATTTTCAGAGTGAGTTTGCTGTATGCCTTTCTCTTCTTGCTTCTTTACAGCGAGCGTAATCACTGTAATTCTACAAGCTGCGAGGCGCTCTCGCAAAAAGCGCCCATTGCCGGCGGAGCTTCTACAAAACCTCGTTCTCTGTTTTCTTTTTATTTAAATCGCACCTGCGTATATTTTCTTAGACATTAAATCGCGGCCACGCGGTATTTTCTTAAATATTAATTATTGAGTATGGTATTTCGAATTTTATTCGCCCGGAATAAAAATTATTTAATTGGTAGAGATAAAAAGATTTTCAGAATTTAAAATTATAGAGAATTTGTTAATTAATGAGGTTATTAAGTTTATAATAAACTATCTCATACGAAATTTGATCTATTCTGTAATTCTACTGTCAGAAAAGATATTCTTAAAATTTGCATATTTGCAACTTTTGCATTTTATTTAATTTATAATTTTTTAACTCTCTTCCAATTGTGTTATTTAAATTTAAATATTTCATTCTTCCTTTCTCTCTCTCTCTCTCTCTGTTTCTTAAAAAAAATCAAATATAATTTTTTATTTTTCTCTGTCATTTATATTATCAAAGTTAGATCTAGTATTAATGATAAGTCAAGTTTAATTTAAAGTGATCCCTTTTCCCATTTTCTGAGCGATTAGCAAAATGCCTTTACATCTCCTTAGCGATACTGAAGCTTATTTACCTTCACCTGCTGGATGATCTGTCATCTTTCTTGACTGTTTGCAGGTTTGCAGGTATCAAATAAAAACGGCGCCATGTCGTCAGCTGGATTTTAGGCTGTCGCGACGCTATTTCTCGCATTTTCTGCAGTTTTTCCGAGCTTTCGTAATCCCAAAGAGAGATTCTGCATGGTCCGTATAATCCGTCTGCTGTTCGCTAATGAAATTAAAAAAAAGAGAGATAGGAGGTCTCGATGGACAGCGAACAAAAAACGAGAGACAGAGAGAGAGAGGGAATGAAAGAGCCGACGCCGAGGGGATTTGCAACGGCGTTGATTAAAACCGCGACGACGTATGGCTGCATTCAACGAACAGTGGATTTACGGGTGGCGCTCGTTCTCCTCGATATATCATAACACGTATATGTCTCCCTATATATATAGATGTGTAAAATATATATATATATATATTTTTTAATATACATGTATCGGACATCCGTTATATGCGGAAATGAACCGCGGATTTTTTTATTTCGACGCGTGCGGAAGAAACGGAATAGCAAATACCTGAGAGTGCAGTCGCCATTATAATCGAACGCGCGTCATTCCTCATGCATAAAGGCTAATAATTTAATGTGTTCCGTGGTCTTAACCACCTTCGTTATCGAGTGAATGGGAATTATCGGCGAGGGTATGTCCCCGTACCATCCTCGGCGATGCCGCGAATCTCCCGTTCCGGTGCATTTTTATGATAAATCCCTCGGCGACGCGGACGACAGCACACCGCGGTAGTTTCGCTTTCGACAGTTTCGACGAACGTCGCAGATCTTGAATAATATTTACCGTAATGTGCCGAATACGCCGTTAGTCGGAACTCTAGCGTTGTTGAAGTTCAAGTGCACAGGTGAGGATGAATATCGATGAAACGGGACATCAGCCAGATGGTCAGGGATGAATATCGTGGTGAAATATCACTACGAGGAAATGGATCGTGTTAAGGACAAACGTGTTGCTTCGAGAAGTTGGGTAGCCGAGGATAAACATCGGTATATCGCACAGTTATCAGAATTTCGAGCAGAATGGATATCGCATCGAAAAGTAAAATGGACGATAAAAGCGGGGAAATTGGAAACAAATGTCGAAACGAGATATTACTTCCCGAAGAGACAAAAAATAGACAAAAGCTGAACAGCGAACACGAAGTTGTATAGATAGTAAAAAATAAATGTCAAAAATCGAAGATGATTATAGCGGAATAAACGAATAATCGCGTGAATATTACGCGAACGGAAGAACGTTTTGTGGCTACATTTTTTTTGAGTGGGTAGAGGGTGGGACGGGGGAGGGGGAGAATTTTATCTCCGTGTCCTATCATGTGCGATAGCAGCGACGAGATTAGCGATAAATCCTTTGGGAAAAATACCAGCCGGACTAAAGGGACTAATTGAATTACCGCGTGCTATTGTGGCTAAGACAGCTTAGCCGCCACAATGGACAATGAGATGCCCCTGGTCTGTGGGCTCACATTGTGTCCACGCTGTAGTAGAGCTTACCTGTCTGCAAAACTGACGTCTCACCATACTTCTCGGATGACCTAAGCATGTATGTTCATCATGTTTCTTCTTTATCATACATATTACATGGTGATATTACGATGACAAGAATTTTGCAGCTTTCATAATATTTCTGGGCATATATCAGTACGTACCTAAGTTGCAAATAACATTTCTCATAATCGCAAAAATAGCACGAAGCATTCCTATGCGTCATTGATGGATAACATTGATGGATAAAGTTCAAGAAAGATGCTTGCTAAAGTAAGTAAAAGTAAAAGCTTGCTAAAAATCACGAGATACATTTATTAAAAGTTTCAATAAATGTTGCTGGTAAATAAAATTAATTTTTCACGATAAAACAAACCTAGCTTTTTATTCCGCTAAGTTGGACACTTTATATTTTTTGCATATTATTTCTTTTGGTTTCTCCCCCAAAAATGTTTTTTTATTAAAAATTTCAAGTAAATTGTAATAGAAACATGGATACTAACTTTTAGCGAATTAAATATTATATAACGCGCACAACCGCATAATTATATTCCTATAAATAGATTTTTACAAGAGATACAAATTTGCTAGTTAATTCGTGTTGGCCGAGTATCTCAAGTGGAGCCATGTTCGAGAGGGTCTATGGCAAAGCATCTCGATAATGTTTATGGCGTTTAGAGAGTTTCGGTACAGCCAGGAAGAAACTCGAAGAAACAAGTGGAGAAGATACCGTTCCGAAATTGAAATAAAATCTCTCGACTCATCGCGCAAAATTACCCGGTCGAGTGGGCTCTATCTCGTTCGAATTAGTTGGAATTTCGTCCCATTGTAGCGATTCCGATCTGACATCGATACAAAGCTGATCCGAGAGCGTTACAAAAGAAGCGCACGCATAAAAAAGGCGCGCAAAATCCCAAAAAAATATCTGAGTGGAATTCTTGTTATTTAAACAAACTTATTATAAAGATGCTAGGCACTTTATTTTCAGATGAAACTTCAAATTATCACCGCTGTTTGTGTTAACATTATCAAATTATAACAAGTTTTAAAATTATTATTAATCAACAAATTATTACTAATTTTTCAGAAGAAGCTTCAGTAAAAATTGTTTTGAAAAATAAACTGTATTTATTAATGTATTCTACTCGGATATGCGAATAAACCTGCGTAAATGGGTCTCAGTCCCTTTCGACTTAGATCGTCCAGATCGATCGATTGAGACGTATCCCTCGATCTTTATCTACAAATCTCCGTGCCGTGCAGCGCAAGAACAATCATCGACAGGCGCTAAGCTGTTTTGTGGCGCTTTGCGGCCATGGGGAGCTATAGGCTGGTCGCGCACAATGGCCTCACTGTGGGCCCGAGAGCCATCCGGCATTCGGTGTTTATTTAACTAACAAAGCACGACGCGCATACCTGTTCACCGTGTGGCATCATCGCGCGATCATTATCTCGCGTCGTACAGTCGGAGAGATCGCCGTCGGCGCTGCGCCGCGAATGACCGCGAGGTGGCAGCGAATCTTGTTTCGATCATTCGCATCCACGAACAATTCTTTGTGGCACGCATAACGGATATGGATACGTCTTATAGATACTATCACCTAATTTGAATTTGCAAGATTATCATGACAGATATTGAACATCTAAATTAATCGACAGATCGATACTTGTCACGAAATCTGCGGCTCTTGATCGAAAAGTTAATGTGAAAAATTTTATTGTAATTTCAGAAAAATTTCTATCAGTTGGAAAATTTTATTATAACATTGAATTACATGTATTACACGCGTTGTTCTTTTTATACAGAAATTAGTTTTTCCAAACACGTAATGTTTCTTCGTAATGCTCTCTTCCGGTGTTAATAAGCTCATCACCATTCATAAACTCTATAAAATCTCTGAATAGATCTCTATACGTTAAGAAGTGCGAAAATGTTCAGATCAACGAGACAGTTTACACGATTTACAGCACGGCAGGGTTCCGACGTCTTTATCTCGCTTTATATGTGTTCTTTTCGACATAGGATTAAGTCTCGAGGGCCTGCACGAGGTACCTTTAGAAATTCTTTCGCCTGGTTAGTTCCGTCAACGTTGATCCTTCTTACGGTGAACACGCGGGAGGCGCCTTCGTTTAATCTCGGCTTTTCACGAAAAGTTTCAAGAAAAGGGGAGACGAACGAGCGAGCGAACGAGATCAGCCTTCGCCGTAGAAGAAGAGGGAAGAGAGAAGAAATTGAGAGAGGGAGGAGGAAAGGAGATGGCGACAAAGAAGGGAAGGGAGAGAAGTTTGCGCGTACGTTTTTTGGTGTCCTCTCGAGACGGCGGCCGCGATCTCTCGATACGAGAGAGCCAGCAGCCTCCTTTCGTGGCTCACTCGAGTACTATTTGTCGGGCTCTTAGAATACGTATATATCGGTCTCTCCGGCAAAGCGATGACCTAAAGTTTTGAGCAAACACGACACCCGCCTCGACGACAACCGCCGCGAGATCTTCGTTTAGCCGCTCCTCGCGTCCTCGATAGAGAGATTCGTCCAGACGACAGCCAATTGAGCTCCGCTATTTCTGTACAACAGAATCCTTCGGAGTTGTCGGCAAAATCGAGACGTCATTACGAGCCAATTTATAATTATACAGCAATTAATCGAATTATATCTCTATATTTTTATGAAAATTTTATACGTATATTTAGAAAATTATGTTATATCGACAATAATCTTCCATCTTCAGAAGTATGTTTTTACATATTCTTGCATTATATTTTTAAATTACAACAATTTATAGTTTTAACAATTTTAATGTAGAGGAATAAAAAAGTTGCAAAAATAATTTGCACTTAAACTTCGTCTTTTTCTTAATTGTACGTTTTGTATTCAGCGTACATAATCCGCGTTACAAAAATATAATGTATAATATATCTCAGGCATATTTTCTCTATTAATATTGCAAGCAGATTCGAAACAATCTACACAACTTGTGAAGAAAGATATATATAAGTATATAAGGAACTAAACTCTTCAAATCACCAACGTCTCAAACTTCAACATACACCTGCTGATTCACCGTTCTTGATCTCTATCTCGCCGATCCCTTTTGTTTCCTCTGTCGGCAGAAGGAGAACATCGGGGCGGGTAGAAGTTTCCTCCGTGAAAATCGAGTGCTCGCGGTAACTCAGCGGTGATCGGGACCGAAGAGCAGCGGGACGGGGCGGGGGTGGTCGGTCGTCGAGGGGGGAAAGAGAGGGTTGCAGAGCGTCTGCGATGCAAAATTAGTATTCAGGGGCGTATCCGCGAGCGTTTATTTTACAAAGACGGGCAAATAGAGCTCCGCCGTCGTTCCATCCGTCGTACGGGGGTGGAGAAGGATTCCGAGGGAAGAGAGCGCTGGGGAGCCGGGGGGAGGGGGAGGGGTGACTGAGAGGAAAGAGGCCTCGTGCCCTCACGTGCGCGCCACTTTGTCAGGGCGCCTCTCCGACGACGTCGTCGTACCGAACGGTGCGGCAGAGCGGGGTGCAACGAGCACACGATGTAATGGGCATGTCGTCAAACTGTTGGGACGCCTAACCGACGCCGACCGTCGCCGACGCAACCCTCGGGCGACGTCGCCGTCGGCGGCGCGGCAGTTATCCCGCCGTTAAAGGGCAAGGGCGAGACGAAAGCGAGAAGGCGGTCGGAACGAACGGTGGCGCGACGGAGACAGGGTGAAAGAGTGAAACGGGAGATCGTCGGGGGCAAACTGCAGCCGCCATCTTGCACGTGAGCGGAATTTCTGAACGGATATCAAACGGCCAGAGAGAACGCTCTGTCTCTTCCCCTGCCAGCCCGCCCGGGTTCCACGTCTCTCCTCTTTCTCGGTTCCCGCTACATCAACCTCGGCGCGTCTCGGTGCGTCTCGGCGCGTCTCGGCGCGTTGACAAATTGTTTGATAACCGGCATTCGGATTTTGATGAGCTGAAATTTGAGTGAAAATCCGATTCGCCAAATGGCCAAGTGGCTTAAAAATTATTTCAGATTTATTTAAGATTTTAATAAAAAAATTCACAAATCTTTTAACTAGATTAATATATATTTAAATTCAATTTGAAAACGATGAAAATATCGTAACTTTTAATATGATATTTTTCAAGATGCATTGAGCATAATTGGTTATTCTTGATTATTTTAAATGAATATGTTATATATGTATATATTTGCGATGCCGATTTAACAGAAAAATTTCTTTATTACTGTCTAATTTTAATATTATTTTAAATCACAGGAAATGATATATCCCCAAAGATATATAAAGAAAAGAGTTTGAGAAATTCTATGCTTTAATCAGTGAATTATCATAATTCTTGATCTTTTCTTGACAAAAATTTTCCTCAAGATGTACACTCCACGTGCCGTCGATTACCGTCCATATGTAAGTACCGTCGATTAGCATTGGATCCACGTAGGCTCTCCCTAAACACTATACCCTATTTAGGCTAACTTGGTAATCACCGAGGGGCTGCTAATCGCCAGGGGGTTGCCGTTTCCTCCCGCGTACCAGCCTGCGGGTAATTACAGGCCCAGTGACGTTGAATAAAGTCATTAGATTTTTCTCGTTTCGCATGTGTCCGGACGGGAACAGCACGATGCGAGAGGGTATGAGTCGCGCGGTTACACCCCGAATACGTTTGTATTAATTATCGTCAATGCGCGCGCGAGGAAAAAAAATCGACAACGAGGCTGAGACGAGTGTCACCGTTTGGCACAAAAAAAAACGCGCGACAGAGCTCATCGCATCTGCGGCAGGTGCAGCTTCGACCCGTCGTGACGTTGACAAATTCAGCAGAAACGTTAAAACGTGTTAATCATCTTTCCTAAAATAAAAGAGAGGGGGAAAAAATAAAGAAAAGACGAGTCGAAACGACACTTATCTTTATCGCATTATACAAAACTAACGATTATATTAATGAATGTAGCTAAATGAATATACCACATCAGTTTACATAAATATATAAACTTTATAATTGAGATAATTGTAAATTAAGATAATTGTAAAATACATGATTGTTCCAACGCGAGACACTTTTCATTTCTTTCAAACTATAAATTGTAATTAACACACAAAACGCACAAATATTATGTATTATGTAAATATCTATAAACGTTAATGGATAAAATATTTATACATTAATTACGATAAAATATTGTTGTTAAAAGATATAAATATACAAACAGAGAAACCTTATAACAAGAGGCGAGACTGCGACAAGCACAATCGCAATACGTCGCGCTGCGTAAGAAGCCGGACGAAAGTCTAATAACGGAGTGGAGTGAATCGCGAGGTAATACACGTATTAGTAGGCTAAACGCTCATTGCTGTGGGGTGCCCCGAGGGTGCGCGGAGGGTAGAATTTTGCCGGGAGCTCGGCGACCGTCTTCCCGGGGGACGCGGCCGGCACCTCCATCCGGAGTCGAGCGATCGAGTTTCGTTGTAGCCGAGTCTGGCAACAACTATAACATGCCCCTCAAGCTCCCATTACTAATCTCGTAACCTCCGACCAATGAAGAACCAACCGGTTTTTTCGCGATCGCGGATGGTTTCGCCTCGCACGAGGGAAACACGAAGAAAGCTAATAACAGGAAAAATAATCATCAATAATTGTCAGCACTTTATAATTTATAATTAAATTATTAAGTAATAAAACCAATAATAATAATAAAAAATGAATAATATGACATTCAATACAAAATAAACGAGTATTAAAGTTTGTAAAAGTTAAAAAGTCGAGATGGCGTCGGATAGAACAAACGAGTACCTGATTAATTAGAATTTAATTATTACCTATCTTCTCTCTATGCACATTACGTGTTGTAATTTATTATTTAATTAAAATATACCTTAATAAATCAAATCAACACTTTTTCTTCGAAGATCGAAGAGGAATTCGCAAGAAGTTATTCATTCGGCGAGTGCTCTACACCTCGGCGCGTCTACTCTACATTGCTCATCTCGTAACTGCCGCGCGGGATCTCCCGGCTCGCTCGGCGTCTCTCGGGGAACGTAAAATGTTTTCGGTGCAAGGTAGTCGGACGGACGGGCGGACGGTCGCGCGGATGGGTTTTCAGAAACGTCGTCGATGTTTGCCGCGGCCAAAGTGGTCTCGAGTGCGCGTCCATTAGCCGGGCACGCGGTTACGCTCGCGCGCGTGGAAAAGTACACGCCGGTAGGAGGAGAGCGTGTGCGCGGTTGCGTGTGTAAAGAAATACCGTCGAAGACACCTCGATCGCGCGGCTACCGGGAGCCGCACGGCAAACACCGGGGCCCGAGATAGAGGCGTACACAGGGGCCGCGGCGTACATATTGTATAAGTAGCGTTCGTTGGCCCCTTTTGCTCGCTTTTCGAAACGTCTCGAGGAGAGAGGAGGACGGCACGCCGGACCGCGCGGCCGTGGTCGCAGCGTCGCGTCGCGTCGCATCGCGTTGCGTCTCGCGCGTCACAAATTCTTTTTAATTACTTCCGAGAAACCCGGGAACCCGTTTCCGAAGGGGTAGTCGAGGCGAAATTTTTTACGGGACTAAATTTTCAGAAATTATATTTTCTCTCACAAACAGAGAAATATGATTGTTGATAATTGAGAAATCAAAGCGGTCGTTGTTTATCAATAATTTCTTGTATTTTTATTTTAGATGTATCTATTTTACTAAAAGATAATTAGCCTATCGTTGTATTAGCGAGATTACATTTAAAAGTTTAAATCGCGGTCGAAATTTTTCCTTTAAAAAGAATTCAAATCCCTCCTATTTCTTGTCTTAAATCACTCGTACTTCTTGTCGAACTGTTTCAACCGTGTCATCATCTACCATCGTTCGGAAGTCCATGCGTGACGGCTCGCCCGGGCACGTAAACGTCTTAATACACTGGGGTGTTTGCGGAAATTCGACATTCAGACTGCAGGCTGCCCGAAGCTTGGAGACTCGCCCTCTCGAGACGGACCCTTTCGGAGAAAGAGAGAGAGAATTAGAAGAAGGGAGAAACACTTTGAATCCGACGGCGATGCTTTACGCACGGCCGAATGTCATTACGCGTACCGCTGCGGCGGCGGCGGCCACTCGACTCCGAATTTGTTTCCGATTTGTATTCGAGCCCGCCGCCGCAGGAGTGTTCTCCAGCCAGGCCGCAGCGTGTCGTCGAGGGCACGGGCGCGACCGCATTCGATCACGCGCTCGGTTTCACCCTCAAGTACCCGTGCCTGAACGAGTGCCCTTGAGCAGCCCGCGAGTATATACTTCGCGGCGGTAGGTGATCGGGAAAATGTGCATTTATTTCACGATATATATTATCGCTGTGCCTCGATGATATTTGGATATCGATATGGTGGAAAAGAGAAAATTGTCTCAAGTCTTGTAATGTAAAAAAGAAATAATGAATAACGAAAAAACAGTATCACTTGAAGTGAATGTGATTTGTGCGATAAGTTATAGTAGATTGTAATAGTTTATAATTTATAATTTCTATTATTATTAAAATATTTATTTACTAGTCTGCTTTTCATTAAAAATTAAAAAGATTCGATAAGTAAAGAGGACAAAGCAAATGTTCGTCGTGAAACATGAAGCAACTTCGATTTTTTTTTTCAAGTAATTTTTTTTTTCCTTAACTTTGTCCTATTTTCGAGTTTTTTTTTCATCCAATTAAGTCGATTTAAATTTCGACGGATCGAGTTCGCCGAATAAAAATCGAAGACCGGTCTTACGGCGGAATTGTCACGTATTTTCCATCCGTGAAAATTTCAATACATTCAGATTTTCGGCTCGAGCCGGCTACTCCGCATGCAGGAACTGTTGCCAAATATTTTCCGGTGACATTCGCATTATGAAACGCACGGCGCGCGTTTTCGATAGGCGTTCCGCTATTTTCCGGCAAATGCCGTTCGTACAAACAAGCCGCGCGAGCGAGCGAGATGAGCGGGCAGTACGGGCGCGTTATTTATTCGCAGCCGTGTACGGCGGTGAATCACCACCGCGTCCGTCGGTCGAAGTCAATCAATGATCGCACGCGTGTTGCAATTTGCGATGTGCGTGCGCGTGTTCGCGCTGGGCGCGCGCGCGCGCAGAAATTTTCATCGCGGCGCGTGCGGCTGCGACGGATGCGCGGAAAGTTTTACAAATTCGCGGGGGTGGGCTTTTGCTACGGCCATTATCGGCTCCACGCTAATGCACACGACGTAACAGGATAATCCCCGAATTTCGAGTTGCCGCGATACATTGCGACCGTGTGTACCTATACGGGGTGTCCGTGGATTCTCTGTCGATATTCAGTTTGCTGCAAACTGGCGTTCTGACGTTGAAGGATCGACAGATCGGGCTTCGGTAGTCTATATGAGTCGCGACGTGCTGTTCTTTACTTCGTCGCAGTGAGGCAATTTCTTTTATAGGATTTATTATCACGCTTAATTATACATCGGGATATTGAAATGCTGGAAATTGCAGAGCGGTGAAATCTCACTTTAGATCTATTTCAGGAGATAATCGACTTCAAAGTACGCGTGATCGAAGGAAAATTTGCCTCGTACACACCCTGTATGTTCCACTTCGAATGTTACGCTCACATCAACCGCGCAATACATCGCGACCAATCTCGGTTCCGCGCAATATAGTCTTGATTTATTTACTCATATTCAGGGCTGTGATATGCCACGATATTTAAAAAATCGGGCCACTGCTAAGAAATTTCGAATTTATTAAAAATTGGCGGAAAGTTCGATGAACGGACGATTTTGCGAGAACGGAGAACTATCGAACTCGTTGGTATATCATAACGTTACATTTCTTAAATTGACGACTCGAAAAAAAATCTAGCACATTCCTATTTATTTTCCCAATATTTTCCTTCTTTGAGCAAGTATATAATTACAAGAGTATGTGTGTTACGTTACGCAATGTGGAGCAGGCAACCGTGAAATAACTCACACCGCTGCACTACTGCGTGCGGTCGCGGCGCCGCACGGTCGATTCTGCACAGGGAAAATTTAATGCGGCACCATTACCATAAAATTATGGTCTGCCGCGGCGTAATGATGGATTATGAAAATATCGGCGCGATAAATTTGCACGATACACGATGTTTACACACGCGGACGTTACTTTTCGTCCATCGGCGGTCCGTCCGCCGCATCGATCGGTGTTTTCCACCGCGGAAAATCGCTTTCGAGTACGTCGACGCGTAAACCAACATAAATCTAACGCAACATCCCGCGCACCCTGATAGGCGCAATATGCATTTAAACATTTTCAAAGTTTCCTAAAAAACTAAATCTCAAACTAAATATATACTGAGAGAAAAATATAGTTACTTTTGGCCTCAACTCTAATTTTATAATACTTCTAACACGAAATATGATTAACTTAACTATATGGATCATTATGTTAGACATATTATAAAATTATGATTGAGGCTAAAAGTAACTATATTTGTCTCTCAGTGTACTCTTAATTGATATAATAATCGCTTGAAAGTAATGTGAGACCAAAGATTTGTTATTCTCCTGAACTTAATTCGTTGAAACTTTGCAACTTGCTTACAAAAAATTTGCGGATATTAATAACTCTGTATAAGATAATTTTCATTTCTTAATTTTATCCCTCAGTTTCTTATATCTACATTTTTTGAGGTATAAACAAAAAATATTTGAATTCGTAAAAGTACAAAGGTGCAAATTTCGTGAAAGAAATGGTTGCGAGAAAAGTGTCATGAATCTAATCGTAACGGCGCAACATAACTAGGTCTCTTTACACCGTCGCGACCGTTTTGAGGGGGTTAATAAAGTGGTTTCGCAACAGTCGTCGTCGTTAGGTTTCGCCTACGACGACGTGTTTTTGGATGCCATTGTGCGATTGCGGCGTTTGACGAAGTATTTGCGTTTCGCGCGGCGAATAGAAATTTAAGAAAGGCCCACCGGCAGCTGCACGCGCCGCGGGGTTCGACTCCGTCGTTGCGTGCCCCGGTTTGATTCTCTCGTCGGGAATCACACGATTGTCCGGGGGTGCTCGAGCATCAGCGAAGCTCACTGTCGAGGAAAAATAATTGCACGCGGCGAATTGCGAGTGTTGCGAGCGAACACGCGTGAGCTGCGCAAGCGAGTGCATTCAATTAACAATATTGTGAGTTAATATTTGGCCGCTGCGCTTGAGCGAACGTGTCGCTGCACATCAAGAATGGCTTCAGAGTTTTTTCCCAAAGGAGTCTCTACAGTTATACTTGTCAGGGATTAAGGAGGATTAAAATAACGATCGTATAGAAACCTTGCAGAAATAATAACAATTATAATAATGGAAACATAGGATGAAAAATATGAGAGATTATTAAAGGTTTTGATTTTTATCTACTGTTCCTAAAAAAATATAAAGCTTTTAGATTTATTTATTACTATATTTATTACTATATTTTTCATTAAAATATAAACATATAAAATAAATTAAAAATATAACGAGTATAATATAAAAATATACGTAAAGTTTTAAGATATAACGCGAAGAATTAATCTATCTTAAAAATCTCAAAATATAAAGATATTTAACGTATTTTGTTTATATAACAGTGCAGCTAAATTTTTTGTTAAAACGAGCGAGAGATTGATGCCGAACTAAAAAAGCATATAATACATTCCCAAGTTCATTTTTGCAAAAACATATTAGAAAGAACGAAAGTTTTTAAGGAAAAAATGTTTTAAGGAAAAAATATGTCTTATATATGCGTTTAAGAAAAAATTATTTTAAGAATTAAAATTGAGATTTTGAGTAGACACATATTTTCATATTTAACTTATGTATTTTGATTTACAAGTAAAACTAAAATGCAAAACAAGTTATAGTAAGATGTTTCTTATTTGAAAATATATAAATAAAATAACATTTAAAATATTGGGTCTTGAATTTTCGTCTAGGATGCCCCGCATGTGTGGCATCGGGGGGTTAATTTCGATCGTTGAACTGAGGACGTAAAATAACGTATTACGGCACGGGATCTATTTGTCGTCGAGGGCAATCCTATAAAAATACATCGGCGTTGCGTGGCATCGCGACAATAGGCGCCGTAAATGGATTATTAGGCATTAGAATCGTCACACCTGAGTCGATCGGACGACGCGGGAGAGGGAGCGCATCCTTGCGAGAGAGCGTCGGTCCCGCGGGACCTTCGTCATCGAGCGGACGGTTGAGGGCGATTCCCATTTGACGCGTCCCGTGGCCCCGGAACGCACTCGAGAGGAAGACCGTCCGGCTAATATTTTACCTGCGGTGCTGCACACAAAAAGTGTTGACCGAAGCTCCCGTCGTCGCGGAATCCCGTGCCGTCGGAAGTCCCATATACATGAGATATTTGCGCAATGATCGCACCTAGCCGCCTTCTCAAGTGCTACCACCGGCCTTCGGGAAAGTTACGAAAATGTGGCACGGCCGAGTATTCTTCTCGTTGAGAGGTAATCCGCGCGTAGATCCCCGCCCGTAGAATTCTCCTTGCCTTCTTCAGACCCTCTTTTGATACACGTGGTTCTAAATAAACCTGGGACTATTGTTACCATTATCGTGTTGACGTGGGACTACTTTAATAACGCTATTATTACATATTGTCGGAGACATTAAAAAAGAGATATATATATATATATTAAAATATAAAAATATATATATTAGATGATACTATTGCAAATGTTAGTTGCATATTTCAAATTAATAATAATGAAAAGCCTTATACGGTCGATACTGGATCTCTTTTACACAATAATTTAATTATTATTAATTATTATTAGTGATTAGTTGCTTATTGTTTTATTGTACAATATTAATATTTATATTACATGTATATCATTATTTTTATGCATTTGTAATTAACTGAAAATTTTCTGTATTTTCTTTGCGCATTTGTCATAATTTATAATGTTATGCATTTGCGCGTTTACGGTATTCATTGCAAATAGTTACAACACGTTTCTTTGTCGAATATTTTCTCTTACATTCCGGTCAACCGTTTGTGCATGCACCGGTCTTCCGTCAATTTCTATTATTAACATATCGAATGAAAGTTGCGAAAGAGTGGGCTTGCATTCAGCCAGTGTGAGCAATGTTGTCAAGCACCCAGCAGATACGAATCATGTGATATTACAATTGAAATGCTTCCCGTATATCCTTATTATGTTTTCATGTTCTTCCTGTTAAACTACAATTCATAATAACTTCAAATAAAATCTTATTTTGTGATACATTAATATCTTGGTACATTAATATCA
Organism: Tetramorium alpestre; assembly: GCA_021460005.1. Classification (NCBI taxonomy): domain Eukaryota; kingdom Metazoa; phylum Arthropoda; class Insecta; order Hymenoptera; family Formicidae; genus Tetramorium; species Tetramorium alpestre. Next base: position 417,983 of record JAJVSH010000032.1, on the reverse strand, counting down.
TAATTATTACAAAGAAAAGAAAAGAAGAGAAGAAAAAAAAGTATTACGAAGTAAAAACATAAATAAATCAAATTATAAATCTAATTTCTTCTTTCTCTTTCTTTAATTGCAGCGTATCTCTACCTCTCGACGCTTCACTTTGACGAACGCTGAGGTTCAAGAGGAGCTGCCAGATCGAAGTCAGACTTCCGTCAATCCTCAGAAATCGAAACGCTCCTCGTGTCTGCGAGCAGCAGATCCCAATACGCGCGCAGCCGCAAATCCATTTGGCGTACAACAACCATGAGGGTTAACGAGATCACCGTTCGATTCTCCTCCGCCATTCTGTCCCCCATACTCGGCATTACCTAGCTACCATCGGCCGCGCCACCATGGAGGAGGCATGCATCCGGTGTACGTGTCGCTCCGTCTCGCTGTGACTTATGCGTAATGCATGGAACACACGCATATGTATACGTACGCCAATACGTACACACGTACACAAAAACACGTGCATAGGTATATACATATACGCTGCATGAGTGCACAACCCGATTATGTATGCACGGCGTGTTGCAACGCAGTCGCAAACACACCGGCTCCGCCGTGTCCGATCTGGCAATCTGCTCTAAATACGTCCGGCACAATGCCCACCGTGATGTGGGATCGCTGTAATGTCGTGAAGGCTCTAAGCACCGAGAACGTATCGTATCGCGAGCGAGATCTCGCGATCGGGGATGCTCCGGTGAGCGACGTGAAAATGCCACGAGACTGGCAGATCGCTTCCTGTTTTGAATATTCGGCAGCCAGTATTTTTCATCGCAAGCGTGGCATCGCTACGTAATAGGAAACATCTGTGATTTTTCAATAGCACTATTTCTCAGAGAAAAGAATTCAATCGATAGTAGAATAGTAGATAGTATTACAATCACTTAATATATTAGCTAATTGTTGATGTATATTTATATTATAATTGGGTTGACGCGAGGCTCCGTGCTAACGCGAGTGATCAGTAACAGAAGGGTTCCGAGTTTAAATCCCTCCTACATACAATTTTCAGCGGGAAGTCACAGATGGATCTTTAGATCTACTCTCTAAAAATGAATTAGTGGAAATTTGACTGATTCTGTCAGTGAATTCATTTTTCACTAATAAACAGAGATTATTGTCACACGTGACGCTGCGTGTGCGACGCATAGTAGATTGAATACCATTATAATTCAACTGCATCAAGCAGTGAAAACTAAAATTCACTAAATAATTTAGTGACTAGCCTGATTGCCAGTGGCAAATTATCAATAGTGTACTTATCATTATTTAATACACAGTAATTATACACTGATAATTAGTGATTATACACTGATTTATTTTTAGAAAGTAGGTGACATTAGAAACTGAAATAGTCTTACTCGTCCATTAAATAAGATACATTATAATTTATTATTGCAAACAACAGGCTCTCATCGCAATTTCACTTTAGTTAATTACACAATTGCGATACTGTGAAAATTCTATACTCATCGAATTAAATGTTAATTTGTTTTTAACAAGGAAGAGTTAAAGAAATATTATGAGAGATTATAAATATGCATTTAGAATATAAAGAGTATTGATCTTTCGTGTCTGTTGGAATCTTTTCTGAAACTTCGGAAGTATACTGAATGCGTTTAGGTCATCTAACGAGAAGGAGGTATTTTATTTCGAGGCACACGATGTATCTCCTCAAAGTCTCAATCTCATTCTACCGGCGTTTTCACATAGAGGATGCTTCGTCATCATTTGTTAAATAAAACTCCGAGCTCGGCTGCTCAGTTTGAAATAACAAACCAGAATGGAGTTTGCATAGACTTCACATAGGGACTGCACACGCGGGCAAACATTTTCGACTGTTTTTCTAACACCCTCGCCTCGCCTACGAAAAGTTGATCGCGCGGCTTCGAAAGGGCGTCTAAACATATATTCCGTGAACGTAAAGATTTGAACGCAAAAACTCGCGGGACCTACCGGCAAATACAAACACAACTCTTACGATCTTATTCTATTCAGTGGTTAGCCTCATCTAAAAAAAAAAAAAAGGTAGAAAGTTTGTTTGACTCTACATTAATAAAACAACCCTCAGACTTCTTTATGTGTAGACAACTTTGAAAATTAAAATTGCTTTCAACTGTAAGAAATGTATAGCAATTACATAATGCAAGATAGCGTAAGAATAACTTTTTTATATTATATCGCGTCATACTATTTATCATCGAATGTATTTAATTAATTAATATATTCAATATAAATTAAAAGATATCTTTTAACAACTATTTTTCCAGGATTTAAATCTATACATAAATAGATCGTGATATATGTTGGCACAGCTAACCATATTATGGTGTTCGTCGACAGGTAGCCACCTTAAATCGGGCACTGCTATGGTTCCGGTGTTTGTGTCGTTTACTTTGCTACAAGCAATATTTAACAAATTGCTTTCGTTCCCCTTTGTCGGGTTTCTCTTATCGTCGTCGTCTTCATTGGGCGCGTTCCCCACTGAGGATTTATAGTTGCTCGCTTAACGATCGCCTGCGAGGCTTCATTTGATGAATCGAGAGACAATGGGACGCTACAAAATACTCGTCGATAAATACACGTCGACAGGATTGCGCAGCTAAATCCTGTACCTGACAATTCTCTGTCGATTCACGATATCAGATATAATATACAATACCAATTTCGATGCTCGTTAATGAAAATTCCGCGAAATGTCATTGCAAATGAAAGCTACGTGGAATTAAAAGTAAATGAAAGTATTTATTTATGTATTTATCAACATTTTAATTTTTGAGTATTGTTGATTTCATAAAAAATGTACTACATATCGATACAAATAATTGACATCTATGTGTGTATAATTATTAATTTTTACAAACATTTTATGACTATGTTTTCTTTCCATAAATCGGAAATTTTATTTCGAATATCACGAGAATGCACAAATTACACGATTTAATTATATACAAAATATTTTTAGAAATATTCGCACAAATTTTGAAAAAGAGGTATATTTTGCTTCAGTTTATCTTATGTTAGATTTAGGGATTTAAGGATTTAGGCTTTCGTAGCTGTCAGAGCTGTATACGTCCATTAGGAATGTAGGTAGGCTATTAAAAGTGTTTTTACATGGAATTACTTCCGACAAATACCACCAAGTTTTAATAATTGTATCCAGAGAAAAAGATACAAAAATCTCCTTTGAATTTAAAGTTGTTATGGTTATGGATAAATAACCTTCCAAATCCGCCCACAATATATAAGAAGATAATACCTGTCAATCGCAAAATAACGAACCGATTAGATTAGGAATTTTCAATCGAGTTACAGAAAAATATTTTCTTATGGCCAATTTCTTCATCTCCTCGATAACCCTGGTAGAAATTTTAGTCAGGATCTGATATGGCACTGGCCAGCGTGCCATACTGCCACTTCAGGAGCTGGCGTGGCACGCTGATAACGGCCGTGTATTGTAGGATATTTATATTATTTATATTTATGTAGGGCCGTTAGGCCAAAAGTCAAGATAGGCGAACCGAATAATACACATGGCTTAACAGTGAGAATGTTATGTGTCGGAACGAAGGATCCTGAGTTCAAACTTCAAATCCGGTCGGGGCTTCTTTAATTGAAATACATTTAATGTAAAATGGAAATTACAAATATTATTTCTCTGTTTGTTTCGCCAAAAATTGATAATCTTATTAATTTATATTTAATTGTATTACTTACATAATAATAAAATTACTACGTAATAGTAATTTATTACTGGCCAATTTATTATTGCACAGTAATACTTTTCTGTAAGAGAAGCCATGGACAAAAATCTTAATAGCGTCTGAAGTGGCGCAAGTGTGGGCCGCCCAGTCAAATCCAGACCTGCGCCAATTCAATTTTATGGTAAATATATATCAGGCTAGTTTAGGGCATGGCTCTGATGTAAATCTTTCTTATTTTTTAAAATGAGGCTGTGGCATGGCAAATTTGTATGGCGCTCATAAGTATCGTGGCGGTTAATTCACTAGCATAGCCATTGGTCAATTTTGAATTAGCCAATGTATTAAATCTCTTTTTTTAGTTCTAAGAATTAGAAAAAATTGAAAAGTTAAACCGAGATTAAAGTTAATTTTTATTGGTAGAAATGGACATTAGTTGTAAATAACCTCTGCTTTATAAAAAAAAAACATCATAAAAAAATAAACATAAATAAAATTAGTTAGAACTATTTTACGGTATAATAGGATTAGTTCTAGCAAAACAAAGATGTAAAGTGAAACCTCGTGACATGTTCAGTTTATAATTTAACACAATTATACAAGTTCCAAAATTATCAAAATTTTCCTACAAGCATAATACTGCTGCTTTTTTAAATAATAAAATTATTTTAAACATCTTAAATATTTAAACACATGTTTTTAGATAATTTTGAAAAGGTCACTTATGCAAAAAGTCATAAAAAGGAGAGGATTCTGCCTGAATTCCTAAAAATAAGAAGTTAATTTGATCGAAAGTTTTATGATTCTTTGTCACAAGAATTTTTCCGTCACAATAATATTTTCCAATGCACCGAAAATGCATTAGCGGTTTTAAAATGTATTTTAATACGCTTTAATACGCTCTAAATGTGTTTTAAATTTCGTTTTTAAATCGAGGTTACTCCTCATGTTATTACGAATATGTCATTCGATATCGCATCACCAGGCGTCTACGTTTGTGTTATAGCGATTGTTAGCTTCGGTATTAGTTAAACCGTGCCGTCGTCAGGAGGAACCATATTTGAAATATTGCTGTTCGCCTGTCATCTTTGTATGCTAATATTTTGCATAGTCCTTATCCTCGATGCATTTGAGTAGGCAGCTGACAACAGTACATATCTATCTCCACGGACAGGCCGCGCGGCGCGATCGTCCGACACAATCGCGAGTGGAAATGATTTTACAGAAAACACGAAAGGCTATCGGCAAATTCATATCGCCGCTTGTCAATCAGTCACGAATCTCGAATGCGCAATATCCCCCCCCCTCCCCACCCCTCGATACGATTGTTTCCGATCCTCACATTCGGCTGACAGCGATATTTTTGCAGCAACACAAAAGGCACTCGATAAAAGCGCAATTATTCGCGGGAACATTCTATGTACTTTTCTCTCAAGCGTATGTATTCTTAAATGGAAAGTTTGCGGCTCGCTATCAATAGCGAGTATCTAACTAAAACGTGTGCAATTATTTGAAGAAAATCTTACATAACAAAAATGCTGTTATGCTGCGCAATGTTACGTATTAATGTCAATATCAGGAAAACTTCTGTGTTCGATTAGTGATATTACACGCGTTTCTTCATTCTGTTCCGCATCACTTAATTATCACTCTGATAAATTAATTTCCTGGTTAGCCACATCTGTCGCGACTATTTATTAATAGCGCGGTAATAGATGCGAGGAATGCACTCTTGTCTTTCCGCGAGAATGGATATAATTTTTTTTTTTCACGAAACGTTCAGCCCAAGTATGCAACAAACGTTCATCTTGTGGCTTGTGTACATTAACTAATGGACAAAAGTCTGACTGTTTGTCGCGACAAATAGATTTCTCAGGTACTCTCAGCGCGTCGCGCCTAACGGCTCGCAGATCGGCGCGGAATGTTTCTGTCAACTCGGATATCATTTTTTTAGCGGACGCACAAATACCGCAGATCACGCAGAAGGATCGTCCGAGGTGATAATCATGGTCGATCAAACATGGGAGAAGGCCTTTCCGGGATTAATAAAGTGTAGAGATGAAGAGAACATAAAAAAATATATATATATATACAAGTGCCAAAATATATGTATTTTAATATATGTATTTATGAAAAAATAAAAGTCACATGTCACAGAAAGAGATTCTTCGAAAAGCCGAAAAATTCCAAAGAAGGAACTAGCTCGGCGCTAGAGAACTGCTAGAGCAACAAATCGAAACAATTACAAAAAAAAAACATACCGCCTTTCAGTAGCGCGAAAGACAATTAATTTAAGCTTGTGCGGCGAAGCCAGCTCACCCATTTACACCGGTAATAACGCGCGGTGCTCCCTATCTTGATAAAAACGCACGTCATGCGATTATTATTTTCATTCCCTTTCAAAGGAGTCGGGTCAATTAGCAGAGAAAGAGAGAGAGAGAGAGACCGGTTAGATATTCGTGGGAACAGAAACTTTATTAAAGTTCAGTTGCATCGAGACAGTAACAGAGAGAGGCGTATGCTTACGAGGTAACTGTGAAAAAATGGTCTTGCGTTTCTCATCAAGTGCGACATCGTCGATCGCACATGCGGATCCGCGTAGGTATCTGAATTCTATACGCACAGGTACGTATACATCGATACATATACATTTACATACAGGGGGAAGGTGGACCGAAGAGGAGGGAGAAGTACTCGGGTTTGTACAGAATATATATCTTTGATATATATATATATATCGTCGTTTTACCGTCTCTACCAACATGGATTATACAATGGGGATGCGCTATGTTAGACCCTAAATGACTTTTATATTACACTATGAACAAGCGGAGATCGCAATCAGTCTGACGTAATGCCCCGCGTACATCAGTTTCTTTGTGCCTTTTTTCCGGCAACCGGGCCGCACGTTCTCATATTTACAAAAAAATCCTAAATTCGCCGGTAGAATCTCTCAGCGTTCAGCCGCGAGCCGTTCGTCTCAAAAATGGAGCAAATTAGACTTCGGGAGACGTCGGTGTTGAACAGATTCGTTTCAGAATTTTCCTCTTACAAACTTATGATTTTCTACCGTAGTATATAAAGTGCGCTGCACAATAGATATTATAAATAGATACTTTATATTAGACAAGCGTATTAACTTCAAATATGATTATTTACGATACAATTGTGACATTTTTAAAATAAACGAATCGCGTTGTGATTAGATCATCGTACGATGATCGTAGATCACGTTATATGCTTTATAGATTCCACCGTCGAACTCCAGTCTATACATAATTCTTTTCTTAGACATCTATCTATATAATACACGTATAAGTTCTTCGAGCATAGCGAGAGCTTGCTTCGTTCGAATTGCCGAATTTGAATTATTCTTCGTGCTCGTTGAAAAAGGTCGGTTGTCCGTCGACAAGAAGCCAGCCTCTATTACACGAGAATCCCCGTTTATTAATCAGGAGGAAAATGAGATATTTGAACTTCATATCCAAATGATAAAATCCGCAATCTAAAGCACGTCTGAAAAATTAAAACATTCCTGAGACATTTTCGTAAGACTCTAATGGTCTATTTAAACATATTTTATGTTGTCTGAATATTTTGATTCAAGCCCCAAACGTGGAGAGAAGTCCGATATAAATTTTTCAATTATTGATTTAAAAATTTTGGTCATCATATATTTTGAAATTTAGAAAAAAGTACAATTTTTTGCCACACTTTTCTTCGAAACGGCGCGACAAAACGACAAATGAATTAAAACTTTATGTCATCGCGCAGAGCTTCCATCAATATCGTAAAACGATCAAACGTGAAGACATACAACACGAAACACGCGACAATGTGACCCCCATGTGACGTTAAAAGAAACATAATCGGCAATAGATTGATTTATTTCTTGCGTGATCATGTTAACACACAACACGCAATAATTTTCCGCTTCGTTCATTTTGGAGATCACCTTACGCGCATTTTTCACGCGTGCCACATTCGTATTCGGACAATATAAATTTTCAAGAGATAATTTAAAACGTCTAATGAATATTTTCCAGACGTTCTACCTTATCTCAATGTGTCTGAAAATACGGAACGCTGAGAATGATATGGACCTAAACACACACTTGTAACATGCGCGCGACTCCGATAATTAATATATACATATATATATATACATGTAAATGGTATATAAATATAATCATATAAATATAACAACATATATAATACAAAAATAATACAAAGTATAACATATAGTTCTCCATTATAACACTCTAAATAGTTCTTTTTTCTACAATTCAATCATTATTGCTCAAGTCTCTATCATTCTCAGATCTTTGCGCGCAGAGTATCTCACTTTTACTGCAATATTTTGCAATGAAATTCCATTTAAAGCTGAGAAAATCTTGTTAATTTACTTATCTATTCATTAACTGAACGGGATAATTCTCTCGATAATTTTTCACTTTTTAGTATTGCATATCTTTGCAACTAATTAGAATTTTAACTCAATTAGAATTGTATTAAAGCTTAAAATTATCTTGAAAATATGATTTTATCATTTATCGCATTTTCCCCTGAGACTTAACTTGTTTTTGATTAAAGAGTCTCTCGAAGTTTGCCCCTTCGGTGACGATAAATTTAATAAGATTTTTGATAAAAGAACAATCGTCTCTGGCAAATATCTTATTTTCGTAAATCACGCGATACGAGTGGGATATATCGTGGAATATCCAAAAAGTTTTCGAAACCACGCGGTAAAAAGAAAAACAGAGAAGATCGTGGATCTCACTCGACAGACACGAGCAGCTACCTGACGCGCGAACCGACCGACTTCTTCCGAGCTCTTCATTAGACGCTGGACCCGCCGGCGGAGTTAGCCGGGATGTAATAATTCCTGACATGCAGATGATTGTGAAGGTGTACAGCCGACAGTTGCTGCTGCTGTTGCTGCTGCTGTTGACCGCCGCTTTGTACACTCTGATGGTTCCAATGCGCGGTCGGAGATACGACCTTGGGTATATCCGGACTGGCCGACGGCGGCGTGCTCGGCGACGGCAGGGCGTTCGCGTCGGCCACCACGTCGACGTCGACGTCCTCGTCGTCCTGATCGGCCTCCGGCAAATCGTGCAGCTCGTCCTCGCTGCAGCTGAACTTGCGCGACTTGGTCGGGCCCAGAACGTCCGCCTCGATCTGATGCTGCTGGTCGTCCGGTGCCAAGAGGGACGCCACGTCGAACTGTCGCTTCCTCGGTTGGAAAGATGATTGTCGAAGGGATTGGCTCTGGAAGAGATTCTGTTGCTGNTGCTGCTGCTGCTGTTGCTGGTGGTGATGGTGCGGCGTCCATATCGCGGATATCGGCTGCGTGGCCACTGAGGGACCGAGGGCCGTCGGGGGCGGCGGAGTGGCGGGTAAGGGCGGCGGGCTGGGACTGTCCGGCTCCTCGTCCACCGCCAGACCCATATGCCGGCGCACCTTGCGCTGGGCCTTGCGCCGACGGAAGTCGCCGCGCCGAAAGTCCTCCAGGTTCGCCGGGTGGATTGCCCAGTAGTGGCCCTTGCCGTTGGCGCTCCTGCCGGACTTGACGAAGCAGTCGTTCAGCGAGAGATTGTGCCGGATGGAATTGCGCCAGCCGGGCCCGCGGGTGCGGAAGTAGGGATAGTGCTCGAGGATGTGCTGATAGATGTCGGACAGCACGAGCTTCTTCTCCGGCGACGACAGAATCGCCATGGCGATCAAGCCGATGTAGCTGTGCTGGGGTTTCGGCTCCTCGGGTATCCGCTGATGATGCGGATGCAGCAGCGCCATGGACAGCGCCAGTCGGCCGGGGTAGCCGGCCGCCGCGGCGGCCGCCGGATACAGCGGCAGCGGCGCCGGGAATCCCGGGCCCATGCCCAGATGAGCCGTCGGCGCCCCCGAGGGCGGATGTGCCGTCACCCCGGGATGCTGCATCTGCTGCGCCAACCGCAGCCGTTCCGCCATCGCGTAATGGTACAGGTGCAGCCGATAGTGCTCAAGACCCGGCAGAAAGCCGGCCATCGGATTACCCAGGCCGACGGCCAGCGGCTCCTTCGCCGGCGGCGGACTCTCGTTGCTGCACATGACGTTCAGCACTTGATCCTGGCCGACACCACTGATTGCAAGGGGAGAAACTCCGCTCGTCGCGATCGACGGTCAGCGACGGTCTCTCGCGTCGGACTACGTGGTCATGGGATCGTCAGATTGGCGAACCATCGGAGAAGATTTCGAGGACCCCGAGCACTCTCTCGCGCACTGAACTCGGCCACCCGTTCCCGTCCCGATACCGCGCGGGACTCTCAACTCGCGTCGGAGTCGCAGATTATCGCTCCGGGGGTGGCGACGTCGCGCCGCCGGCAATCGCGGCAGTCCCTGTTTTCCGACAGTTTTCACCCTGTTTGTCGCGATGAGCATCGAACAGCGGACTGTTCATGATTTACGATCCTCGGCCGAGTGCGACTGCCTCGCTGACGGGTCCCTCGTACCGCTCAGTGCGCGGCCGCGCGAACGAGGACCGCCTCTCGCACGGGAAACACTCCGACATTCAACCGCGGAGTGGGGACCAGCGAGTGTATCTGGCCGCAGGAGATCCTGCGCGGGGACCGGCACGGCGGAGGGAGCCTGAATGTCGGAACGCCGTCCAATTGCGGAACGGAGGGTCGGACGAAAATGGAACCCACCACCGGTTCGTCACGCCCACGACGTCGATATTGATCCCGGCCGGTGTAATCTGGCCGGTGGTGGTAGTGGAGATGGTGACGGCCTTGATGATGGTGCGGCCGTCGTAGCCGCACCACGTCGCCGCTCTCTTATCTCTACGTGGCCTAACATAGCTCGATATCATAGCCGCCGATCCTGGACCGGGGAGTCGAGAGACGATCGATGCGTGTTTCCCGTTTTCAGAGCGTGTGCTGCACCGTGAGTTTCGGAAATGGCATCCGCTTTCTCTGTCTATCCACTCCCTTCCTCTTACCTTGTGCGTGTCGCTCCGTCGTCATGGAGCCCGACGAAGATCGAGACAGTCTTGCGAGATTGAGTGGCCTTATCTATGATTCTGATGCTTGTGTGCGGATTGCGTTTTTGATTTAAGGTAAAATTTGCAAATAGTATGTCTAGTATAATAAAATGGATACTTCAATATTTGAGGAGACATTTGAATTAAATACGACATGCTGCGGTTATTGCGTTAACAAATCTGGCCCATTATAATTAATGATTATATTATTTATAGTTGTATAATATTTTGCGACTTTTTCTTCTTTCTTTTTATCCGTGTGTCCATTTTATTTTTAATTTAAAAAAATCATTTAAAAAAATGTAGGTACTTGATATCTTATGCATGTACATTTTCCGTTCGTTACAAAAAATGCATATATAATCTTTTAATGTAATAAAAAATCTCGACGACCGCTGTTACATTTCTCGGAATTATTTTAAGTTTAATCTTTAACTGAATTTCTAACTGAAACGTCTAATTATAATAAATAAAAATCGGAATTCATAAGCCGCTACAGGATAGCTAACTTTTAATTATACATAACCATTTTGAATATCTAACTCTATAGATAAATTAATAAATTACATTGTTTAAGAAGCCACTGTAACATTGAGTAGTGTAAGATGACTGACTTCTGCGCCCATCTGAAATCTATCTTAGATCCTATCCTCTCGGAATCAGACATCTGGATAAATGTTAAACCAATGAATACCTAATTCGCAAACTAGCTCATTAAATAAATTAACGTCGTGACGTTACCCATGCAAGTTTGCTCGCTGGTTTACACCATCCTCGACAACTAGTTTTCGACCGTAATTAGATCTTTCTACAACCGATCCCGAAATCGGACCCGTCGAATCGATAGTCTTGGCCTCAAAGACGTCTCGCGCGGAGGGCTCGAAGGGGCAGAGAAAGAACGGGTGGATCGGAGACTTCCGTCGGGCGCCCCTCCGGTTTTTAGACCCGCGACCCTCACTCGCTCTCGCCTCTCGCCCGTTCAGAGAATCCTTTCGGCCCGCGTGGCGCGATTCGCGGACAAAGGCGCGATAAAGGCGCCCGGGTTGCCCCGTTATACGTAGTCACCGCCCCGCAACTATTTGTAAGCATCCGCCATGCTGGTTTCATATCTGCCGTTTCGGCTTGCACAAAAACATTATTTTCAATCGTGCAGGAAGCGAGGGGACGGTGGGGAGGGCCGACGCAGCAATATGGCGTTTACCCTAACCGAGGGGTTACGCGCGGGGGGGACGCGCGACGTGCGCGCGATCGGCTCGGATTGCAATTGTGCGACTCGTTGCAAATAACAGTTCGTTGTTCCCTCACTCCCCCCTCCCCTCCCCTCCTCCTCCTCCTTCCCCAGATTTACAGCCCGTATCTGCTTCCCTCTCTCCCCCCCTGCTCCTGCTTCCCATCGCAGCTATTCGCGACTTTGTTACGTGTGCCCGAGCCTCGTCGCTGCCAGCAACGGAAATACAATGTTGCGTATCGACGCAGTATGTAAACGTTTCATTGGTGGCGTTACATGCCACCCGGTAGATCCCGTACGTGCAACGGCTGCAGATAACGATATCGCCGTTGTCTGCCAGCGAATGCGCACGGTCGAGCCCTCAGCGCAGGCACATTGTGTATGACTCTTGCGTTGGGAAGTAACGCATACTATTGGGGTTTTATCGTCGGAAGCCTGACAGACAATTGTGTTTCGTTAGCAATCACAACAACGGAAACCTGAAAACGTTCTTTAAGTTATAATTACAGCTATAACATTTCTTTAAATTATATCTTTTGTAACCAAATGGTTGGGAAGGAAAAGATACAGCGTAGAAAACTAACTTGAAAAATAATACATTTAGTTTTCATGTCAAATGTTTTTTCTTCAGCTTTAGATTTATTATTATTGTATTAATAACGATTATATTAATACTTTTTATAAGAAATATAAATAATTAACATTTTTAATAAGAAAAATATAACTTGACTCCAGTTTATATTAAAAATGTGCTAACGTAGTTTATTAGAGTAGCGCGAAATTTAATATAAGATTTAATATAATATTTAAAGTTTAATCGAGAAAGAATATCTTGCGTATGTCACATTTGTGCGTGCCGCATGTAATTCTATTTAGCCGAAATTATGCTAATTATATCTATCTGCTTCCAGGCAATCGCGCACGCGTAAATAAATAAATCCGACGGCGAACGTTTTGAACGTAAGTACGGCTCTTAGAGCCGCATTTAACGGCAAATTTGCGCGAATATCGCGTCGTGTAAAAAGATGCAATTTCCCGGTATAATCCACTTTGCGCGCTTTTTCGCGCCACGATGGACCACCCGGTCTACGTAGCCGGGGCATTGCATTATCGGCAACAGTGAAAATCGCGCGTAGATAGGCGCGATAAAACGCACCTTTCAAAGGAGGCTCCTCCTCGAAATAACCAGGGGTGACCGTATTTGTGCTTGCGCGAAACAGGACCTGGGCGAACGAGCACGTAACTCTATATCCGGTCCGATCAGATACGATCGTTGCGCGCTACCAAAAAGGAAACCGAAGAAGCCAAAAGAGGGAGGGCAATGAGTAGCGACGTCGACGTTCGAGTAAGATGCTCTCGAATTCGCGCGGGGGCACAAACTCGAGCGCCGAGAGATAAGGATCGATCTCTCGTGGCGAACGGCCGCGCGAGATGTTAAAAGCCGATTCGGAGGTGGTTGCGCGAAACCAGAGCTCGCCGCCGCTGTCAAAACACAATAAAACGAGCGATCGAGGGAAGAATCGATCGATTTCGTGCGGTGGCCGCAACGACCCCCGGGTCACGTCCATGTGTGAAGATGCAGTCGATACGCCCGTATAGATATATTGGGCCATTGTGCGTGCGGCTTGCGCGTTAAAACGCGCGCGCGTTTCTCTCTCTCTATCTCTCTTCTCCGTCTCTCCTCGCGCCGCGAATAATGGCGATAATTGTGACGAAGTGGTGCGTCATTGTGGGAAAAAAGGTATACCCCGAGACCCGCGATCGAGGGCGGTGGCGCGAATAAGTGGCAGATGCATGGCGCTCCGTTGACAGCTTCTCCGATTTCCCTCCGCGTCCTCTCAACCGAGGACATCTTCCTCGATCCTCTCTTTACGTCCTGTCGAAAATTGAACCTGGCGAGACTCGATTGCGCAATTTGCATTACGTTTCTTGTTTCGAAATACACACAGAAAAATATCATTCTACAGACGACAAAAGCAATTATTTTATTTAAGCAATAGTTTTTTTCAGTTAAGAATATTTTCTTAATAATAGTTCAAGACTCGTCACAAATCTAGAATATGTTTTAAGTAAATATGATGATTTTATGATAGATTTGCGGATATATAAACTTACCAAATACTTAGAACAAGTATATTTACTTGTAAATAGTATACATATATTTTTCTGTGTGTATACAGCGAATTTCCGTGACAGTTGAAAATAATAATCTAACAAAAGAACGAAGAAGAATACGATCCGAGATGAATATGATAAATAAATTAGAAGAAAAGAAATTAAAATAAGAAAGAAAGTTTAAAAGAAATTAAATTGTATATAAAAAATTGAACTCTCATTCATAACTTCAGTGTTATATAAATGAGAATCTAATTTTTTATACACAATTTAATTTCCTGTGAAATTAATATAAATATGTAATAAATATGTAATTTTCCACATACCATATAATTAGCTATTTCCCTTTTAAACAGAATAGAAAGCACAAAAGAATACTGAACATAAGATAATAAAGAACATTAAATAATAAATTTACTATATATGTATTTTAAACAATTAAAATTTAATTTTGGTTTTTCTTCACAAGTCGTTCCGTCTAATTTTCTATTTTATTCTGTTCAAAGGAGGCGCACTTGAGGATCCGCTCAAAGTAGTCAATGTATTTTTCGCTTCGTATATCAGAGGACTGGAAACTACATGAAAATTGGGTAACGCTAATCCCGGCTTGCCTAATTCGCCGTGTAATCCGGCAGAAACTCGCGGCAGTTTCCCCGTTGGTAAAGTTAATAAATGTCGCGGTGAAGCGACCGGCAAGTTCGAAGCCTGTTCGGAGTTTCGCGTCGGAGCACGGCACGAGGTATCCGACGGTTTTGATGCTTCGGAATACACTACTAATCGGTTTCCAAACTTCTCCCTGTGTATATATTTATGCCTGCAACGGCTGATCGAACAAATCAGATCCTGATATCTTATCGGAATTCAATCCAACGTATTGTTAAATTTTAGGCAAAATAAAAATAAATACTTGTATCAATTTCTAAGTTACAAAAATTTTCAAGCACTCTCTTATATATTATTAAATTATTAAATTATTAAATATTGTTAGTATACTTAAGAGTATTACAACTATATAAAATATATATTAAATATATAAATTAAATATTTTGACTTTGATATCATATGTAATATATTTATATAGATTTTTTTCTGATAAAGATCTCCACATACAAAGTGTGACAAAAATATACTTGAAACTTTATATCAGACTATTCGGGCAACAAGAAAATTAACAACACTCGCCTTAATAAACAAGAAATATTGAAATGCGAGCGGAATATATACCGCTCATCGGATATGTACGATTCGTACGATCGTTAACTATTCCTACGAGCGAGCCGTTTAGCAAATAGCGCAAACTTGGCAAACACTTCCGGGGCTGCCAGCCATTACGGAGTCGCGGGCGTGTATCCATTAAATTCTCCGCAACGGCGCAAGAGAAAGGGCATTTAACAACGATGCTTTATGCATATTCTAACGAGCTTGCAATCAACTGGTACTAAACATCGCCGGGGCTTCCACCACCCCCTCGCGACCCGCTTTTGTGACGCAAGGCTGGGGAAAGAGTAAAAGATAGGAGGACGAGAGCCGGAGGGATGAACGTGAGGGAAAGGCACCGGGAGAGAGGGAGGATGGCCGAAGGTGCGGGAAGTGCCGTCGGTGTTAGTGCGTTGGCAGCGTGATTGTATGGGTGGAGTAACCGGTAGATAGCGAGCTATAGAGAGACGGGAAGAGAGAGCGTGCCGCGGCAAAGAGAGTGGGGTCCATTAGCTTTGACGCTCGTCTCAAAGGGATGCTGCCGTTTTAACGTCGTGTACCGGCCTGTTTCCTAAGCACCCCTTTTACGTTGCGCGACGTTATTGCACCGGAGACCGGGAAAATAACCCGATGCTCGACGACGATGACGACGACGACGACGACGACGACGACGACAATGGATGGGGCTGAGGACGCACAGCGTAGGACGCGCTCTTTCTCTTGTACGTGTGCTTTTAAATATTCATAATTTATAAACTCTCTCTAAGAGAGCGCAGCTCCCCTATCGGGCTCCGGCCTGTTTCTCACAGCAAGATTTCCGGCGCTGTCTCGCTTTTTTGGAGCGCAACCAAGCCGTGATAAGTAACGTCTCGTTGTTTTCCTGCCAACGCGCCGTCGATGGCCCCGAACTGCACTTACAATTTCAGAGTGGAATTGAGACTACAAATTTTTATCTTATTTAAATATTTAACGAATCTCTAAATTTTTTAAAATATTTACTAAATATAATTCGAGAATCACAAAGGAAAAGTTTTATTAAATTTCCGTTCAACAAGATTAGTAGTTCGGATTTTTTTTTTAAGAACGGGAGATTAAAAAACTTCTTTCTGGATAGACAAATGCATTTACAAGCCAATAATTATTATTTTGAGGTTTGTAAATTATTAAACCTTTTTCTGCATCAATCGAATAATTTTATTGTTTCGATATTTATATTTTTATGAGATATCAATCATACAACTTAGAGTTTTAAAGAATATTATAAAATTACCTAAAATATTCTTTTTATAGAATTTTATATTATTTGAAAAGTTTTTCGCATTAACATACAATGATATCATTTCAAGTTTTCAATTTAAAGTACAAACCTCATTCTACATGCTAAATTTCAATGAAATTGATTTTAAATATGCGAATTAATAAATTATCTAAAGCTAAATGCGCAATGATATACTTCACAAAGCCCGCTGCTCACAATGTTGTTCAGCAACGCGATTTACCATCGATGACTATTCGAGATGCTGGATTGACGAGTGGTGCCTTTACAGAGTGCTCTCAACAGCGGGCTGAACGACGAACTGCCACTCGAGAGGGTAGCGGAAGTAGCGACGACGACGCGCGCGGCGGGGTGCCATTTGTGTTTACAGCCGCATGGTTCTTCACACCTAACGAGGCGCACCGGACTCCACTCTTCGGGGTGAGCCGCACGAGCCATCGCTCGTCGAGAGGCGTTGGCGCTTTCCCTCTTGTCCCTCTCCTCGCCAGCAAGAGAGAGAGAGAGACGCGTAATTCCATGAGAGCGGAATAAAAGGGCAATTGGAGCGGAAGCGCTCGAGATCTCGAAGGAAGAGAGATCGCGCGCGTCCCGTCTCTCTCGATCACAACGAACGATTCTACGATCGGGGAACCGAGAGCGAGAAATGTGACCGTTTGGCCGTGTAACAAGATTACACAGACCAAGCAGTATAGATTAGATCCGAGAGAGAGATATTTAGTAGGGCCCGGTCCAGAGTATCCCCGCGTCTCGCCCCACTTAGCGACCGCGACAGAATGCCGGGATTTTCGCCAATATTTTGGGTGTTTAGCTTTTGTCGCGACGTGATGGCCATTGTTGTAAGAACGCCCGGAATGGGCGTGGATGAAGGGGGCCCTCCGTCGGAGGAGAGAAAAGAACCGGTCACTTTCCTCTCGGCCCTTCCTTCGCACGGCCAATCGCTATTTCGATCTCGCATAAAGGGTTTCACGTCGCCGATTGACCGCCGCTCTCGAGATAATGAACAGACCAGTTGGCTCTTTTTACGGACACCACAAAAACCTTTGTCACGGCGTTTAGTGCTTATACTATTTACTAAGGAATTAGGTAGGATTAACTCTGAAACGCGCGAAACGAAAAGATTTCTTCCGTTATTTGTAAAATGCAAGTATACCTTCTTTTTTTTGTATTTCAACATTACACGTTTATCGCAGCTAAAGTTAAAAATTATAGAATATGATTATATTTAATATATTTTAGTATATTTTTTAAGATTGCACCGAAAAAAAAAAATATAGTTACTCAACCACAATTTTATAGTATTTCTAATGATAATTATGGTTAACATAATGATGCATATAGTTAAATATCATATTTATTGTTAGAAATATTATAAAATTATGATTGGGTCCAACAGTAACTATATGTTTCTTTCAATGTGCGCACATATATGTTTATGTGTCACATTAATTATATTTGTTTATACATTACGTTCAATATAGATATAGTAATCATTTATAAATAATTAATCCATCACTAATACTTTTATTCCACGTTTTCCAGCTCGTTTAACTACGCTTTGCGGGAGGGACGATTTGTTTTCTACTCCCGAGATAAAACCACGCGCTTCTCGTGGGTGCAGGATTAACGCGGGATGGGCGGAGAGGGCGGCGCGGAAAGGCTTATCGAGCCCTTTGATACGCGCAGCTATCGGCGATCGAGAATACGAGATCAAAGCCCACGGCATCGCCAAGGTTATACTGTCCAAATGTCGCGGTAGCTTCGGATGAATATTTCAGGGCCTCCCCCGGCCGCCATTGCCGCCTGCCGGGTAGCGTTCGGATGTCGTTCCCGCAAAGAGCATTTGCGCAATCTATTAGCGCGTTCGGGACTCTCGGGGATGAAACCCTTTTGTCGCTCGTGCGAAGTGCTTAAGCGGTTGGTTAAGCCCGATCACGGGGCGCAGCACGGCTCGCACGCACACACGCGCGCACGCGCGCGCGCGTAATGCGCTTCTTGTCGCATCGGAGCTTCATCGGCGATTGATCATCATCGACGATGGCCGATGGCGTTTGACCCCTTATTGGACCCCCTTATTGGACAGAGATTGAATTATTATCTGGTAGTCATATATTTTTTAGCTCCTTTTCTTGTTGTAATTAGAAGTATAGAAATAGAAGTATGAACCAAGTATGAACCAAGATATTACATAATTTAAAAGAAATCGTTATCATCAAAGAATAAAATATTTCAGTGAAAGGAAAATATTTTTGATCCGTTTTTAACGCTTTCTTAAACTATTATAGTCAGAATATATAATTTCTTCTCAACTTCAAATTTGCAATTTTTGCATATTCGTTTTTTCGCGAAATATCACTTTCACATGATTGAAAATACAAGCGATACCTAACAGTCTCATTATTCAGTTTCCAAATTGGAGCGTCGGTGCGACTCACTGAACATAAAATCTGATAAAGCGCCAAATAACACGTGCGCGATTGCAGACTCCGCGCGGCGTCAATCGCCTGTTTGCGGCGTACGCAGCGAATCGTAATTATCTCTGTAATTATGGTAATCGTTTTGTAGCGCGCTGCTACGTTGGGGAATACGTCGTCGGACAAGGAGGGCAACTGTGAGGATCGCTGCTGAACGAAATTGTTATTTCCCGACGAGAGATACACGTGGATGCCTAACACCGCTTCACTCCTCGCTTCGAGGCTCCATTATATTCGGTATTCGGCAGACCTACGAAAACACTCGACCGCTTATTGCGACAGCCGCCCATAACCGTATCTCTGTTTCAGATTGCTCGAAAACCCATTGTCCGCTCGAGACAGTTCCTAATAATAACATACGTTCGCCTCAAGAGCGCCATGATGCCTCTTGCATCGAGACCTTAATAACCACGAAAATATGTGTTATAATAACTTTGCGAAATTCAATCGTGAATAATAAATCCCCGCGTAATCTCTAAAAGCGAATTTAATAATATGACGATCTGTTATTTTGTAAGCAATATGCACATTATAAATGTTGATGCAAATTATTAATGTCATTAATGTGTGTAATATATATTTAATATGTGTTTAATATATAATACACATATTAATTACATTAATAATTTGCATTAACATTTCTAACGTGCATATTGCTTATATGCAGATACGTATAATATATGTATATTTAATATAGAGTGTATTATATTAATTATATTAATAATTTAATATAATATATACATGCATAGTAATATACATTGTTAATATTATTAATATATTTTATTATTAATATATTAATATATTTTTCAATTAAATAAGAATAAAAAGACTCAGTAAAATTCTAACTTGATATATAAAAAATAATTTAAATGCGATAATATTTCCCAATTTCTTCGAAAAATATGATTTTTAAATTTTTAAATTTTACATTTATGTATGTTTCACATAATCATTATAAATTACGCAGTCTATGGCTATTTATAATAAAATTTCAGTTTAAAAATCATAAAGATATCTCGAAACTTACGTAAAAAATCTCAAATTAAAAAATTTGATTATATGGAAAACCTAAAAAATACGAGAAAGGATAAAAGAAAGGGTATTAACCAATGATGTAACCAATGTATATATGTATATCGCGGACATCTCGATATCATGATAGGCCTCGCCGGCGATATCGATACTATCGGGCAGCTGTCGCGTGGCACAGCTATCCACAACAATACTTGTTGAAGTCGACGACAAAGGGGATCCCCGCTTCCTCGATCGCTATGAAAAGGGGTTCTCTACAATTATAATGTGAATAAAAGAACTAAGAACAATTGAAAATTCAAATATTTTAGAATGATTTTTTTACGTACCATACAAAATACATAAATAGCCTAATCTACAGAAAACATATATTTGAAAACAAGTGTAAATTGTAAAAAATTATAATAGTCTTATGAAATGCATATATATTTTATTTAAGTAGGTTTAAACTAGTAAAAATGTAATAGAAAATTATTTTGTAAATAAAAAGAAAGTCATAAGATCTTTGTTAAACCAGCAAGAGGTCACACTTACATTATATTCATTTCTTCGTTGAGAGACTCGCAATTCGTCTGCTAATTAAACGGACGTCGAACGACACGGGGAGATACCCATTCTCCCCACTGTCGGTCTCTCGAAGGCATGACAAGCCGAACCGACAGCGAATTTACAAAACCGCTGAATTAATCAGCGTTAATGCATGCTGCGTACGCGTGTTATATTCGATCGAGGCCTGAAATTCAAGGGCTTCCCTCAAAATAGGATGGAAACAGAACCTGTACATACTCATTAATAAAACGAATTATGAAATCTATACTATATAATCTATAATAGCTAATAATAAATACAAAATTTATGTTACAATTTAATTTTATTATGTTACGCTTAATTGTATACATACTGATATATGTATACATATTATTTTATCTAATTCAATATATTTATTTTCAAACGCGTAGTAAAAGATGTTGTTTTGAGTTCACGAGAGCTGTTTAAAAGATTCATATAAAAGTGCTTGTATCCTATGGCTCGTGCTTTCTCACAACGGGAGCACAGGTAGGCTATACAGCTAGCGGATTGGATTAGGATTTGGAAGAAAGGCTGAAGGGGTGGGCTGACCCAATTTGCATGGCATAAACCACCGTCGGTCCTCGAGATTCAATTTAGCGGGAGGAGCATGCTATACGTATAAAAGTTTCCTTGATGTAAGTAATATAAATCGCTTTTTGATATCTTCTGTATGCAGACATTCTGCGACTGTCTCGTCACTATTTATTGCCTTTAAGAAAACTTTAAGATTTTTGGATTGCGATTTTATAAAAAATAATAGTTTTAAAAATTTGTCAGGTATATTACAAGTAAAAATTTTTAAATCCAGTATAGGGCAACGTAATAATGACGATATAGCATTTATATTTGAATCTTTATATCATCATACTTTAAGAAAAACATTTCTCACAAATTCTCTAAATTTTAATAATAAATCGGTAGTCCGATCTTAAGATTCATTTTAAATACAATCGCAATGATACCTCATACAGCTTTTCATTGATTGAATAAAATCTTAAAATTGTTTACGATCAGATTTAAAACAATCTTGAAAATGAAATCGGGCTGATGTGGGCATTAGTTTATTTAAATTTCTTTTAATTAGATGCTGCTTTAAAATGAATTTTGCATATTTCTTCATTTTCAATTTTTTACATCTTTTAAAGTATGCCTTTGACAAAGAACGTAAACACGCGTGTACGAGTCGTTGATTTACTAAATACAGGCTCGTTCCCGAAGACAGATGTACGAACATGTGTCTCGCCGAGAGGCGCTAAATGCGCGGCGGATTTATTCAGTTTGTCATCGGATCCACCGCACCATGAAACTGCACGCTTATTTCTCGTATTACACCCACATACTGTTGGGTAATCATCGTGTAATAGCCGAATAATAATTTCGCCAGCGGAAAGATAGAGGGTGGGAGGGAGGGCATCGAGAAGTAGCCCCGCAAGAACAAGGCAGACTGCCCGCAGGCTAGGGGGACCAATATGGGCACCTTAAACATGCCCTCGCGTTTCGAAGGAGGGAGAGAAAGAGAGGGAGAGATCCATCCATATAAAACCCCATGTATCTAACCCCACTGCGATGTTTATTATTCACTTAGAATGCTCACGTTCTACTTGTTCCCCGCAGAGCCCGATCCCGAGATCGGCTTACCCCTTGAGCGCGACATGGATAAATGCTGGACGAAAGTGTCAGATAAACCCTGCCGTGACCGCTGATTGTAACGAGAATGTTACAACGCGTATTGACGCAATGGCAAAAAATTTGAAAGAATTTTTTTTTAAAAAGAGAACGAATTAGTTATTTTATTGCGCGAATGGAAAATACACGGTCGTCACGGTGAATCTGCATTTTTATCCAAATCTTCCAGTAACTACCCTTTTTCATTAGCGTAAAATATCTGCCTCACGGGATTTCATCGATATGAATAATTCCCCAAGATGTCGGTCAATCATCTCGATCGCGATATATATTACAGCATTAATTGGTAATATTCCATCCATTTTAATTCCCTCTGCTCAGATAAGTAGCGAGTGCTAAGTATAATGGCGAGATTCGCATTGGGATTAATTGTATTTATTAATTTCTGCTTAATCCATATGTGTGTGTATGTGTGCGTGTGTATGTGTTATCTCTATTTATATTTTCTATTGCTTCCATTCTGCGGAAGAATGGGAAATTTATTTCAATCGCCCATAATGGAATAATGCAAACATGAAAGGTCCGATCAAGCATACGATGGAAGAAAGATTAATTCCTTGAGGTAGAATGGAAACATCTGGACATTCCGATTTATATCTTATAAGAACTCTGCGAGTCGACCCTTCCACGGGAACGTTTGTGAAACAAGAGGCACGTGCAGCGCCACGTACCATATCATGCTGAAGTGTGCGTGACCAGCAGATAATTCACGCCAAACTATTGTTACCGGATTTAGTCCGAGTCCATCGTCGAACCTAGATTTCGACAGATACGAAGGCAGAAAAGAGATGTCGACCGTTGTGCAGAATTGTTAGTATTACGGTTAATGATTGTTTTGACAATCCGCAAACGGGTGAGCCCTTTTCCTTCCATATACTAAATCAAACAATATTTACCCGGCTTTAGCATAGATTAGAGAACTTTCTATTTTTCCTAATCTTTTCGAAGAATTAATAAATCGGACGAAGAAATAATGGAAAAAAAAACAGTATTAATAAATCGAAGAAAGAAATCGTAGAAAACAGTATTCATACTTTTACGAATCGCTTTGCAGAAAATTATAAAATTATCCTCAGAGTTGAAGGATTTCTCTTCCTTATTGACATAACACATAATATTTTCTTACTATTTCTAAATATTTATTTTTCATATATTACAATTATTATTACAATTACTATTTATTTTTATGTTTATTAATAAGTTTATTTGTTATTATTTTATTATACAATAATTTTATTATTGCTGTGTTATGTTATTATATATTTTATGTAATTTTTATCTTTCATACATTATTTTCGTTTCTGCTTTCGAAAGAAGACTTGTATTTTTCTACGAGTCCACTTAATCGGGACTTCTCAATTTGAGCCTAGCAAGGTTCTTCCACTTCACAGGCTTACATTCTGTTCTCGTGTCCTCGCGATTTCACGGTCCTTTCGACAATTTCACGGGTACAACGGGGAATACAGGGGTGCCTTCGGAGGCGTGACTGCTCGATAGGTATTTAGTTAGGGGTGCCTATTGAGGAACGACAATACACACCGGCGGTCATCATTGTACGATCCTCTCAACACGATGATTGTGATGAGAGCGGAGCTTGAGCCTTGCCGGCAGCATGGAGAATTCGCAATTGGATTATCCTAAGCTCTGGGCTATCTGGGAATCTACGGGACTTGACGGTCCTCTTCTCAAAACAGCACGCTTGGACGATTCGACGTGAACTTCGCGCGATAACGTAAACGAGCGTAAATAAAATTGATCACGAATATGATGTGTAAATGTGAATAACTTTATGGGGAAGAGGAACGAAGCAATATTGTGAAGAACATTTGATCCACTCCTTTGAAAATTATTTGACGGAAAAAAAATAATTTTATCACGCGGATAATAGAAAACAGCGATTGTTGTAATCACAGAAAATAATTGAAGCTTAAGCCAACAAGAATGATCCTACGTCGCTAATATAACGACTGAGCGCATTTAATTATATTTTATTACACTGCCTTATTATTTATCTCGAATTATTAAATTTCAAATATTTTAAAATATTAAATATTTCACTTTTAACTTAAAAGTTTTTCAGTTAAAAATTTTGTTTATCAAAATGATATTAAATATCTTAATCATTCTAAATTTCAAAACACTCTAAACTCAACATATGATTTTAAAGAATAACAATTTGTAAATTACAAAATTTTATCAAAATGCATTAACTTTAAAAAAAATTGAAGTTTGAAAGTGTTTTCTACTAAGGGTACAGGGATGATAATGCCGAGTATGAAACACCGGAGGATTTCTACCTTACCCCAAATGCTTCATCCCCTTGTAGCATCGATCTTTTTGCTACGCCATCTACCATGTACTAGTCATGGTGGTTTTACTATGAAATAATTTTGTGAACGACTGAGTGCTTCAAGTTCTTAGCTTTCGTTCATCATACAGATATGTTACCAACTTCTAGCAATATATGAAGAAAATGGATGAATGGAACTAAATGAAAGTGAATGAAGATATATACTTCTGATGTCTTCTTCGATCATCAGTGGATAATGGCTGATCTCTCCATCAGATTATTTGCGTGTATTTCTACTTCCCATCTATCAGTACAGTCACTCTGCCACTTGAAGAAATCTACAATTTCGTGCGAAGATATATCTGAAGCTAATACCATTGTTAGTTATTAAGAATTATTAAAATTATGTTTGAGAAATTTTAAATATATGCGACATACTTATATTTTTAAAAATGTTTTCTCGTTTTTTATAAAAATTTTTACCTTTATAATTGTACTGAAATAAGACACTTGTAAAGACACAAATATTTAACAAGAGACTAAAATTATAACCTACTTTACAAATATTCTTAAAATTCTTAAAATATAATTTGCAAGTATAATTTAATAATTAGATTATTAATTATTAATTAGTAATTGACATGAAATTAAACACAAAATATATATATTTCACGAAGATAAAACCTCTAAGAACTTTAAATTCTTGGAAGAAGAATCAGAAATATATATTTTCCTTAATTTTTACATTTACTTGCAATTTACTTAAGAATGTTATTAATTATAAATATAGATTGTTAATATAATGTCTGAAAAGATAATTCTCAAATATTTCCAAAAAAATCATGCGTTTCTCGCGTTTTTGTAACTTATGGCTAGGATATCGCACCCCCATGGACGTGTTTCGCAGATGACCGCATAATAAAACCATTATTAAGATATTTAACATCCCATTGCGCGCCCAGCAGCCACGTGAGTCGAGGTATCGTCGCAATCGCCGCGAACAAAAGCGCCGGCCGATCTCGCCTTCTCTCTCTCTCTCTCTCTCTCTCTCTCTCTCTCTCTCTCTCTCTCTCTCTCTCTCTTTCTTTATAGTTATGCCGGGGCACGTGCCCGACATAATTCACCATTGATGGTTATATTCCATTGTGGGCCGAGCCCATTATAGCCTGTACGTGCGAGCCTCGAACAAAACGTCGAAATGGTAAATATAATACCTATCCCGGCGCGCTCGCCACTCTGACAACTATTTTCCCAAGATATTTCCGCGTTACTTTGTCGCCGCTTCCGCGGAACGATTTGTATCGCGTAATCCCCTAATCGATCTCGCGTCACGCCACGCGAATTAATCAACGACGAACGTAGCCATCGCCGTCGAGAACGGCAAAAACAAGCCGCGATGTTTCTCGCGAAATTGAAAACGAGAATCGAAAAAGTTTACCAAAATTTTTTACGCGACGGACGACACTTAATTAAATGTAATTTAATTAAATTGAATTGATATTCAATTGTGACAGGCGAGTCGTTTTATCCAATACTTGACAAATGGATAATTAAAGAAATACACGAAAAGAGTTCGTACTTGATCTTTTTAATCTTTCAGAAAACAATTCTTCGCGCGAGTAATTATTGTAATATAGTTTCTAATTTTTTAAGAATATTTTTTATACATGTTGTATACATGAATAATACTGAAGCAATTGTCTAAGCGATACAAAAAAGACTTTGTGCAGGTAGATAAGCTCTTTCTACTTACCGATTCAATTCTCATAATACCGTCGTTAATTGCGATCGTGCGCGTATAGACAATCGAGCTTGCGATGCACGTGTCGACGGAAAGTAAATCTTTAAAATACGATGCCCTGCTTGTTTACGACCTTTGAAGCACTCGATGCTCTCGAGTCCAAGTACCAAGGGTGAAAAGGGTCAGCCACGATACAAGGGGTTGGAGACGAAACGGGTTTTGTTGTTACAGTTAACACTTGGAAGGGGGGGGGGGGGATGGTTCTGTTTGAGATCCGTTCAACCCTCTCGTACGTAATTTGCCAAGAACAGGATGGCAGACGTGAGTAGCAAAATTGACGACAAAGATTCGTAATTGATTTAAGCGACTGTCTTCAACGGTGGTCCGGCAGACTGTAATCTTATGGAGAAAAGTTGAATCGCTATTTCTACGAGTAAACTGGCATAAATTTAAATTTCATTATTCCATGGTAATGTTGCGAGTATTAGGACACTGTCCGGTCAAATAGTGACGGTAATCTGAAAACGAGGAAGCACTTGACCACAAAAAGTTGTCAAATTGATGCGGACCGGTTACCAAACGACGAAAATAATTTTAGCCGCAAAAGGTTAATAAACTTTATTGACCGGATTTTGTTGAATGGCAGCTTGTTTTACAGATCGACTCGTCGCGTTAAAATAATGTCGCGTAGCCTCAAAATTATCGATTCGCACACATTGATATTTTACTGGTGGAGAAGTGTGAGTGCGATATTTAGAATAACGTGTATAAACATTGAAAAGATATCTTAAAATTTAATTTAATTCAATGTTAGTTAGTTATTAAAATTATAATATCACGCTTATATAGAATTATATATTACATATTCAGTTTTCAGTTTTCGAGTCTATTCGCTCGGTACTTCTTAATAAATTAATAATTTAGGTTTTTTTCGCAGTGATAAGCAGTATCCAAAAATTATGAATCAAATATTCGATCGATGTTCCAGATCACGTGACCTTTGCATGATCATTTGCCGTCAATTCTGCGGAGTGCGCTTTTCGTTTTTCAACGCGATTGCCAAAGGAAGAAAATAATCGGGAATCGATTTCCCGCGGAGAGTGCTGACCACGAAGAAACCCGTCGTCGATTGCTTCAGGGATTGTTTCAGATTGCTATTCGAGTGGCAAACACGTTCAGTGCGGAATAACGGCAGTGGAACACGGATGGGGCGAATTCGTCGGCGAAGGATACAGTAGTGAAGGAAGGGGGATGCACGTGAGGGGGTTGTAATCTGTATTATCCCTCGACTATTAGTGTCGAGAGGATCGAGGGTGCACGGATTACAGTTATTACAACAGATACGAGGAATAACATTATGCATGACGCTTCCCGTGTGTACCTTCGACCAACGAACCCGGCAATCTCCCCTTTAAATGAACTTTAACTGATCTAAGGTAGCGGAACTCTCTTTAAAAATTATGTCATTGCTCGCGGATTGCGTTCGGAAGAAGTTAGGGAAACATCGAGTCGAAGATAAAAAGATCGTTGTTAATTAAATTGGAATAAATTGTATAGCTCAAGACTTCTTCGCAACTAATATTTGCAAGATTTCAGTAAACTTTTAATAAACCAAAAACTTATTGTACATAAATTTTAGAAGATTATTCATACATTTATTTAAAAAGATAGAATATAGTTTAATTAAATATGAAGTGTTCTTTTAATATTATAAACATTAATATCGCAGGAAAGAAATTTCCGGATTGTAATTGAAACATTAATTTATATGTACAAAAAATTGTATATTAATTAAAGATTGTAATATATGTACACTATTTTATTTACGTAATTAATACATGATCGAGAAAGGGAGAGAGAAAGAGAGATAGGATCGATAAGTTAAATAGACAAAAGTGTTTATCGAAGCTTCCCTAAAAAATGACCATCCCCGGTGGTAACGATACCTCACAAGGGCGTGACATTTGATGCGCAGGGCCACCCTTCCTTTCGGCGGCGGACAACACAACTGTCGGCCTATTAAACTAATTGATTACGCAGTATGCCGACGGCCACAGCGTTACGTTCGGGAATCGCGTTGACTTACGGACATATCATTCTCTCTTTCTCTCCTGCTCCCTTTACGTGCGTGTTACAAACGGAAACCTCGGCGAGTCGATTACGACCCTCGCGCCAAATTTCGCACGCATCGTCGCCCCCGAACGGGCCGATGTCGCGCCCCGAGACCAAAGCTCGTTATGCAAATAGCAAACATGGTCCCGCACAAACGCTGCCAAGTGTATCGTGGCCCCCGAATCGCATCGGTAATGTTGGATGATGATTCGGTCCAGCAGAGTTCTTGGTTTCAAATCGAATCGTAAAAGAATGCGGTAACTGCTAAGAAGAATTAAAATTGTGCGAGTAATCGTATATATATTATTTTTTTAAAACGTGAATATTTTATTCTATATAAGCTGTACTTAATATGAAGAAGTAGGAAACGAATCAATCTTATAAAAATTTTTCTATTCTTAAGTAATATGCAAATATATTAGAATTCCTTCTATTAAAACAATTTCTTTATGTATTTTTCTTTAAATGCAACGATTATTGATTAGAAACGAATTTATTATATATTAATATAAATTATCTATAATGCATGACATATTTTTTAATTATATGAAGTCCATGGAAGATTAGGTAATCTGCAGAATTTAAAAGCAGTAAAGATTCATATTAATAAAATCATGCTAAAAAAAATATATTTCTCACTGAAAAATATTCTGTTTGAAAACTGACGAATCAGAAAAATCTTGTAGGCGTTATCGAATATTTTGGTTATTATAATAGGAATTCTGGTTATTATATGTTATGAAGTATTCAATTCTATTATAATAATTAGAATTTCTATTATAATAATCATACTATTTGATCACGCCTACAAGATTTTCTGATTCGTCCGTTTTGAACCAGAATTTTTTTTCAGTGTTAATTTGTCAAAAAACGTCCTTATAGTGATACAATAACCACGAGATAACTACACCTTGAAAGGCAACGAAATCGCGATATCGCTTTGAACACATATCAATCATCGATCTTGCAAATGCTGCGATTGTCGAAAGGAGCTTCAGTAGGACTTAGGCTTGATGATTGTGTCCCACGTGAGATCCGTTCCTCCCTTCGCTTTCGAATTTGATCGATATCGAACTTACCAGCGCAACCCCCGGTAACAAGCGAGAGAGGGAGAGAGAGAAGGAGGGAAAGGAGAGATCGAGATACCCGATTCTCGTGCAAATCAACCGCGTGCGGTCGGACTGGTCGGCGAAGGTAGCTTTAATACCCGACACGCGCCCTCATCAAAGCGATCCCCGGCATTGGCAGTCCATTGAGATCCTCGCGCTTAACCACTTCATCTTCTTTCGGTCTTCGGTGCGCAGCGCGATGGTCGGAGCGGATCGGAGCAGAGCCCCCGTCGCCGTGGTATCACGCAGCTCGTTACTTCGATCATCCCGGCGCGTCGTTACTCCGCGGCGGCCAGCCGCCGGTAATAAAGCCCGTTTAATTTTATCACTACGGAAATCGAACGTGCCCGCTACGGGTAATTGGCCGTTAACAAGGAAACATTTGGTCCCCGCCCGTCCGATTTTCACGAGCCAGTCAGATACGTTGCGCAGTAACTCAAGCAGATAACGCGTGTAGTTTTCTTTCTAAACGTCATTTATACGAAAATTTAATAACATTATAAATATGAAATTATATCTAAATATTTCCACCGAGTCATTTTACCCTCACATTTAAATATAGCACCCCATGCTAAATTCTCCATCTAATAATGTGATATATCGTATAAGGAGAATTAAGCAGCAGTTTAATTATGATATAATCTCCCAGTTTAATAAAGATTAAATCAAAATGTGTTATGCATACGTGTAATATATGTAATCTTTTAATGTTAAAAATTACAAAATATTAATTTCGCGATTACCTGTTTCTAGTTGCGATCTGGATTACGGATCCCTCATTGGAGGACTCTCGACCGCGTTTCAATTTTATTTAAAAAGCGTCGCTTAATTTCGCGAATTATGCGAATTTAATTCGCTATCTATCAGCGTCATCGGACGGTATGTTAGCGGCGATGTCGACGATCACGCGGGCATTAATAAAATAATACAGTCACGGATTTCTGAACACTCGACTGCGTAGAGGGTGCGAAAGGTAGGAGGAGACACGATGGGGGGTGACGATGAAACTCCGATCGGACCTTATGTTCGCGCATTGTGACTTTTCGTCGAGACAGAGAGAGATAGAGAGAGAGAGAGAGAAAGAGAGAAATACGCTGGTAGTCCGGCATAATTGGCAAGGGTCCCCGACGTAATATTTATTACGGATCCAAGGGGGCGGCAAAAAAAAAGATCGTAATGGCCAACTGGGGTATAAACTGCACCGGCCTCTTTGCGGTTCGTTAAACGAAACCTTCGCCGGAGGGTGCCGAAAAATAACATACCCGAATATATCGATCGTGATTTTCCTTCGAGAAAATCTAGGAAAGATCGGTCATCAAAGTTGCCCAAGTAGAACAGGAAGTCATAATAATGTCAAAATAACGAGAATATTGATTACAAAATTCACTTTTAAATCATAATTTAGTCTTTTTTTTTGGTCATTTTGACATCATTTGAAACTTCACTTTGACATTATGATGACTTTTTGTTCTACCCGGATGATTTCTATTGAAGAGATGTTATTGTTGTTTTAACTGTTTTAACTGGAGAGAATTTACTAGTTTACTTATTTATAAGAAGCTATTCTTTAAAAAGAAAATCATCTCAAAGTGAACTATGTCCAATTGTGAGCACATCCCCTTCCAGGACGTAATGTCATTTGTTTGTCACTGTTGCTAGGACGATTATTCTCCGCTCGGTCAAAAGCATCTCGGCAGATCGCTTCTATCCCCCTTGCAGATCCGTGTTAAGCGGATTTAATTTACGTCACGAACGCAAGAGACGCTCGCGCGCGCCCTTTAATCGTCTTGAATATCGCCGTTGACGTAGGCGCGCTCCTTAGCGACGTCGGAGAAGGTCCTGCCGCTGTATGAGCACGGAAAAGACGTCTCGAAAGTTATTTTCCGCGAAAACTATCCCTTCGAATCCCTGCAGAGTATCCTGGATACACAGCGCGGTCCGTTGGCGACGGATTTACAGATTTATAAACAGCTCCTAACTTTTAATGTATCTTAGCAATTAAATAATATGTTAAGCAGTTTAAAAAAATATCTAGCAAGACAAAACACTCTTCAAATTAATCAAGGAATAAGACTTTGTATTTTTATGTCTTTGAAATCTAATTTAGTCACATTTTTTTATTTTTCCTTGCTCATAATTAGGAAACTATTAATGTTGAAAATTTTTCACAGAAATTAAAATCAATTTTCTTAAAAAACCTTTTGCAATTAAGCAAGTTAAGAGATTTACCATTTTCTACTATAAATATAACATATATATGTACATAAATAATACTTGAAATACATATATTTATTATGACTTTGAACGGTAAAATCTTCTCGATTTGACTTTGCTGGATCTGCGCACGACTGGAATACGCTGTAAAAGTCGATGTAAATGCAAGTGCGCTCGCACGCGCATATACTGTCACCCTCTCTCCTGCCACGTTTCTCCCCCATCCCCCTACTCTCTTACTCATCCCCGTTCGTATGCGCTCGCGCGCACGCGAGTCGGATGCGGGTATAATAATAACGGTAAGTACGTGTAAGTACGTGTTTGTAGTTACCCCTGAGGTGAGCCACCCCCGGAGAGGCAAGAGAGCCAGGAGGCCCCGCCTTCGTCGGCATGGGGTTGGTTGTCACGGGGGTGGGACACTCGGGGGCGGTTCTTTGCTACCCGAGTCCCGATTTAGCGCTCTCGCTCACCGCGGGGTGCTGGCCGTAGAGAAAGAGGGTGACGCGAAAGAGGCGCGCGAAGTACAGCCCGATACGCACCCCGTGTGCGGAGAACGATCAAGCTCGCTCGCGAGTAACACCACCCTCTCGAACACGTTTCGCAGTCGGCCGCGACAGTACGAGACAAGTATCAGCCAGTCGGGCCGCGAAGGTTTAATCGTCGTAATTAGGATAGTTCAAACGTCACAGCTAGACAAGTACCGCAGAAGAAATTGAAGCGTTCGTCACTGGTGCTGAAGAAACGAGAGTCTTTATCGTGATCGGAGAAATAAACTTTTGCCGGAAGTGTATAAACATCGTCGTTATTGAAAAAGCCGATTAAGAGAGCCTTTAGAAGGCATTAATCTTCGATGTAGCTAAATAGTTTTTATTGTAGAAACGAGTGTCCATTTGAGATTTACATTCAAAGAGAAAACTCTTCGATGCAACTAATTCTATAAGAGAATATTGACTGCTTGAATCAACAGCCGGTGATCGTGACTTAAATTGTGGAACAAACGTCACTCCCTACCAATCGTTTGGCGATTGAACTGCATTTTCAGGTATGAATCGGTTTGCATTTTATCGATATTTTTTTAATGTTATATCTTTTATATGTCAGAGACTTTCTATCTCTCAGACTCTTTTTAAATGCATTTTCTACATCCTATTACAACAAACTTCCTTTCTTTCTTTCCACTTTAATCTTAGGTGCTTACTCTCTCACAGAAAATACGCTTGCACATACTGTTACTTGCTTATTTGAGATTGTTTTGATTTAATCGCTACCCTTAAAGCTATATGCACTATGTTGAGATGCGAAAATAATTCTAATGACTCTCGCTAAATTCGGGACAGAATCAGTGTCGTAAAGAGATCTCTCCCTCAGATGCTGCTAAATAAATTGATAGTCGATTCGCGCGGGTCCTAAGCAAACTGGTCCCGCGGGGATACGCGGGGTCGTTGCGCTGCGTAGGGGTGCCAGGCGAACAAACACCGTAAACTGTTTGTGCTTGGGATTAGCCGTCGCTAGTTTGCCTCCTACGGACAAATGTCCGAGGTGACAACCTGTGCGTAGACTTAGGAACTTTGAATAGAAAATTGGAGGAATATTAGGCGATCAGAGTAAATCATGGACATGTATTATTACAATGTTTTAAATCGTTGGACTGTGAATTTAATCCTCTTGTCATTGATGGAACTTATAAAGCTATTCACTACCTAAGTAAATATAAGAAAGCTTATAGCTTAGAGTAACTAGCTAAGAATAACTAATGCTCCAGCATACAAAAATCTTAAGCTGAAATATTAAGACTACGCGATCCCAGGTGCGTTATTCCAAGTTACGAAAACTTTCTGGATGTGTTTGGAAAGTGTCTCGCCTAATTTTTCGGTTGGCTAGACGCGCGCGATTTATAGTATCGCTGGACAAGCTTAAGGCCTCTTTTAAACGAAATCTTTGGAAAGTTGGCAAATAAACCTCCTTAGGCTTAGTGAGTCAAATGACTCACTAAGCCTAAGGCGCATTAACTAACATCTTTAGAGATATTTGAAATGGATATTATTTTCATAATTGAATTTTTTTTACTGTTTCCTTTTTACATATTGTTTTTTTTATTTTTCTAAAGAGAACAAACTCATTAAACGATAACTTATTATATTGTAAATGTAATATATGTCATTATAATTGAGCGTATATGTATGCGTAATATAAAGATTAATTCATTACTTCAGTTTTATTTTTTTATTTTTTTGTTATTAAAAAACTTATTGCCTTGGTTTAAGAAACCTTTAACCAAATGTATCGTTTTCGTTTCTGCAGAAGTGATTAACATCTCCAATAAACGTTTCCTTTATTCCGCTCTAATTTTATTTTTTCTTTTTCATATCTTTCCGTAATCATTTCTTCAAACGGCGGACTTGTAAAGTTACATGTAACGCACGATGAATCATATCAGCTTAGCATTTGTGTAATTTTTGAGTCGTGAAATATAAATGCAGCCCTCGGGAATAACCGAGCGCGACTCGGTATTGTAAAAACACACTGGGTTCAGAAGGTAAAAGATCCGTTCTCCCTGGATGGAGCTAAGTACTTATGACGATCAGAGAGAGAGTGCATTCCGGTTATTAAAATTATTATCCGAGTGGCACTTAATCTCCTGATCCTCTTGACGGACTCCGATAGCAGCCCGCGGCATTGTGTTTGCCTCTGATGCCACTCTAGATGATAACATTTTAACGCGTACACAGATACAAAGGCCAAAGGATTAGCGTATTATTGACAAGGCCGAAACACTTCGCTTGCGAGAAGCATTAAGAATTAACGATGTTACATATAAATTAATATATGAAAGTGAAGTGGGGTCGCAAATAGAATTCCAACTACTGGCTGGTTGTCATTTAAATTTATCCTTTTGTGATATTATATTGTAAATACTAGAGGGAATTTATTGGTAAACTAATTGCAATACAATAATGGCGCAATGCAATGGTAATTATGATCCATTTTGAAAATAGACAAGGATATCTACTCAGGTTCGTCGAATTACCGGGATCGGGGGGAGGGGATTCGGGGGGGGGGGGAGAGCTCAGCGAGATTTTCGCGTGATCTAATCGAGAGCCAGAATTAAACTGGCCGACCAGCCAGATCGACGGATTAATTGCGGGTGTCAAGCGCAATCACCGTCGAGCGGGGCGACGCGATGACGTCGATGTATTAATAGCGATTTACACCGCGCGTTTGTGCTTCGTTAGCCAGCAAAATTACGCACTCGCTGTCCCGATTTACATCTCTCCGTCGTGCCTCGATAGAAGAGCGAGAAGAGGCAGCCGTTCATAAATTATGCGAAGAGTCCGAAAGACGCGTACAATTACCGAGAGAGGGAGAAAAAGAGGGAGAGAGAGAGAGAGAGAAAACCTGATATCGTGTTCTCCAACGCGAGATGAAGAAGTCGAGTCGAAAGAAGAATGCGCGAGGGAGGATTCCGAAGGTTGAGGGAGAGAGAAGATAGTGCTCGAAGAGGGACAGAAGATAGTCATGATGGAAGAACGGAGATTTAACAATGTTACAATGAACGAACGACCGAGCGAGCGAGCGCTCCCGTTGCCTCCCCGGCCGCGCCGCGCCGCGTCGGCGGAGCCCCGGGATCGCAGATTGAATTGTAAAATAACCGAGAGGGGAACAATGCGCCCCGGTACAACATTGTGTTTGCATTTAAATAATCCGCGAGCCCGCGGGTACGTAATCCGGAGAGAGCGCCGTCGTGACTTCTCATCCCCGGCCATCTATCTCGCGCGTGCAATCTCCGCGGCGACGTCTCTCCGCGTCCTCGGCAGTGACATTTCAGAACGATCGCATCTCGATAATTGCGATGCCATCGTGATCGCGGTGTCGTGACAACATTTATTTAATTATTAAATTTAATTGAGTTGAGTTGAGTTACGGCTGAGCTTAACCGAGAAACAATTACCACGAAACTTCTGAGTGTGTGTCTGGGTAACGCTATCCGGGATTTTGCGATATTTTGACAATTGAATAAGCTTAATTATTAAATTTAATTAAATTGCATTTGGCTAAAGTGTAGCTGAGACGATATTTAATTGTTATCAGCAGCAAGGCTCGTGTATCTGTTTTACTTATTTATTTTCTCTATACAGAAACTTCACTTACGAAATTAAAAAGACTAATTACTTTTCATTGAAATAATAAAACGTGTTTTACTGAACGTGAACTAAAGAAGCCATTATTGAACATAAAGCTATATAAGTAATCACCATCATCAATTAGATAACTGCACTCGGAATGTCTCTTCTAATTTGAATGACGTTTATCTAAGTCAACGTGCGCGCGGATATCTCGCGATCGCCTCGACGATCGACTGACCGACCGTTCGTTCAGCCTGCATACTATAATTGTAAGTAGCGAGTAATTAATGCGGTCGATTCTAGTCCGATCCATCCGACCGCTAACCAACGGAATCCGCGAGGCTCGCCGAAGCGCGGGCGGCACGAAGGGAACGAGGGACGGAAACGGGAAACTCGCGACGGTCGGTGGGTTGTTCCGGGTCGGGTACCGACATTGTTTCACGGTGGATGAGAATTTAATTTGCACGGTACGAAGAGAGGAAACGGTGGAGAAGGAGAAACAGGAGAATGAGAGAGCGAGAGAGAGAGAGAGACGGAGCAGAAGAGTGGAAGTAGAGAGAGAGAGAGAGAGAGACAGAGAGGAAAGGGAGGGAGAGGGAGGACGCTCGGATGGGTGCTGCCTTGTTTAAGCGTGGGTGGGGGTGTCAAATTGAATTACCCCCTCGTACCACGGCTCCCCGGGGACGTTTGCCGGGGCGCTGGCGCTCTCGCTGCTTCGGTTGTCGGGGGGTGGTTGCATCGGTATCTGTATGCGTGTACAGCAATACGTATATACACACACACACACACACACACACACATACACACACACACACACGAGCGTGCGCGCGCGCGCGGTACCTTCTCCGCGGAGGCGTTTTCAATTAAAATCAACACCGGGGGTTGGCCCCGACCCCCGTATCCCGCTCGCTCCTCTCCTTGTCGACACGGACCGTTTTGATCTCTCCTTCTAATCGGCGTACCTGTTCCGCGTGATGCACCCTCTCTCATCCCCCGGAACCTTCCCGACTCTTTCGACCACCTCTTCCTCCGCGACGCGTCTTTGTTGTCTTATGTGCATTGCGTTATCAACTCGGTATAACTATGTTACCGTATAACCGTATATAACCGCGTGGTAACGGCCCGAATTTCGTATTACGTTATTTGGAGGTATAATAGGACCGTTGCAATGATTCATTTATCATGCACCCGTATTCACTTCTATCGCGCCGATTTTTTTCACGAAAAATCCTCTCGTCGGAAATTATTTTTGTAGTAATTTGGCATAAGCCATTCAACGTGCATACGCGATTCAAAAAACTTTTATATCATAAGCTGTTTTCGAAAAGTTTATTCAATAAAGTAGTTGATAATAAAATTAATAATTTATATGTCGTTAATATTTATCTAACTATTGCCCTTACTAATGCATATTGCAATGTTTTTCTATTCGAGGATAAATTTATCACAAAGCTGTTATTAAAAAGATGAAAGATTTTCTACTTCTTCATCTTTTTAAAAACACTCTCGCAAACCTTTCGCACGTCGCACGTTAAACTAACGGCGGGGAAATCTCCAGTCACTTATTACAGGCACTTGAAATTTTTCGGCCTCTTCTCCGCCGTCTCCCGTTAAGAGGATAAAGAACTCGATTCGAGGAGCTGACTCTCATTTTCGCCTTCAACATCCGCTTTTTTTCCTTCCTTATCCGCCGGTCCTCGCAAAGGAAGTCTCCTTGGTGAAACCCAGCGGATCGTTCTCTTTGAGAAAGACTTCTCACTTGTATTCCTCTCTTCGCGAATTCCCCGCAATTCCTTGTTGCTTTGACTTTGTGAAAAAATTACAAGGACATGCCGATTGACAGTTTGCCACTCCGAAGTTATTTCCTCTCATAGATCCCTGTATCTGTCGTGAATACGGTATTCATCGTTGATTAAAAAGATCAGACGTGCTTTTAAATTTTAAATTATAAAATATAAAAACGTGACAGGAACACGAACATTCTGACATTAACTATTTAACGATACATACAAAAAGCAGACTTCTATTCTGATATTAAAGATAGTCATTGAATTGCATTACGTTTTAAATACACGATGCGTCTTCGATGCGATTGCAGTTAAATGTACATTCGACCAATGCTGAAAGCTTTTATCTTTAAAATTAAATCTTTGGAATTGAAAGGAGAAATTGTCCTGATACCTTAATTTATTTTTTTCAAAAGATTAAATCAAGAGATTAACAGGGATACCATTGTCCTCGGCGCAATTAACGAATCAACCAATTACCGATTACGGAAAGAAGCCGGAAAGAAGGTTAAACGAGAGAAACTGGATTTAATCATCCTTAATTCTGTTCCGTAAATTTTCGAGAAACAGACCGAGAAAAAGAGAGTGAGGGAGGAGGAGAGAATACGACGACCAGCGCTTTGACCGCGCGAGTTTAATTCCAGCGGATCTTTGGATTCGCTTAATCACCGCCCGATAATTAAGGAGGGTCCTTCGAGCGTCAATGACGACGACAACGATGACGACGGCGACGAGTACAACTTAATCACACCTTTTAAACGGCACACATGTTTTCCAAATTTCGCAATTTCGCCTTTGCCGCCGATTAACCCATCTTCAATGTGGGATCCAGAAAGCGGACCAAGTCAAGTGTAAAGATATACATATAATAGAAATGCAACGCCTGGGAAGATACATGAAATTACATAATTGAAATAATCGACTGGACTTGTTGTCTGTCGATTTCCAATTGAAATATTTTAATAACTCGTCTTTCAAATCAGGATTTATACAAAGACTGAAATATATTGTGCATTAAATGAGCGATGGTTTTGTGATGCTAGTCCTAGTACTGCAAATGTCGTTTTATAATCCAACCTTCAGTTTTCATATTCGCTTTTATGAAATTATTATTGGAAAGCTCTTCAGCTTTCAGCTTCAGCCTTTTGTATAAAAAAAAAAAAAAGGATCGAATATAAATGGTGGTCTGAGAGCAGAGAGCGCGCGCGTTGCCGCTTACGTTATGAAAAGTCGCGTTACTGTTCGCGATTTAATTGGCCGGCGATCGCGCGGCAGTCGATCGGGACAGAGCAAAAACGAGGAGGGCCCGATTTAATTGAGCTGAATGCACCAGCGGACGCGACGGCACGTCGAGAGGGAGAGAGAACGCTGATCGATAAAGTGTAATAAATATAATTACAACGAGGGTAGAGCAGGTGGGAGAGCGGAGAAGGATGTTTTTTTTTTATTCCCTCTGCGTGAGTGGAAAACGCGGAATTTATTATTGGACACGGGCGCACGAGTGAGCGCGACCGTAAAACATCAGAGATTATAATCAATCTCGTCGATGATGATAAAAACCGCGCTGAGAGGCAAATTATTGTCGCGTCGCATCGGCGATGCATTTTCCATTAGGCCGAATAGGCCCGGGCATTGGATATAACGTAATATAGCCGGCGCAAAATTACAAGCAATTCTCAAAACGTTGTTAAAACAATTTTTTCGAGCAATTATAGGAAAAGTCAATGGAAGCTGCAGTTTTTAAACGAGGCAGAAGAAGTATAGGAATTTGTAAGGTATTTGGACGATATTAGTCCTCAGAAACAGAGACGACTCCTGTTTGAAAAAATTTTAACTTTGTTAGCAAACTCTTCGAGAGGGGTCTGTTGGATTATCTCTGTTTATCATTTGTCTGCTTACTTATTATGGTCTCTGTTATTCTGTTAGCCTTTGTATTGTACCCGAGTTGTTGTCGATCCGTTTATTTGCACGTGCCCAAGTCGTGCTCTCTTGCGATTGGCGCGCCAGAACGTTACATTTTCGCCGAAATATATAAACGGCGATCGCTACGGCCGGCACTCTCTTGCTACCGAATCTTCATCGAATAAACGTAATTATTCCCTCAGTCGTGTCTCTATTTTTAATAAGAGAAAATATGATATTAAATTCTAGGCGATTATTACCGCCTACAATTTAATATATCATATTTTCAAATATTTTATGTATATTCTGATAATTAAAATCCATGCTTTTTAGACCTATACTTAGTTTATTAGTACTCACAATATTGCGATGCGGCTTTCGTCTAATATTAATTTGCACTTTGACCTAATATAACCTGAGTATTAAGATTACAAATGAGATTGCAATTGAATATACATCTATTTCTCCTGATGCTTAATGCCGTAATAATCTCTTTCCAGGATGGATGGGCCGGCGGTGCTGTCGATGCCGCCGCTGACTTCTTCGCAGAAATCGGCGCAATCCCCGCAACCACAATCGCATCCGAAACAGAATCAGGTAACGCAGAGACGCGAGAATGCAGGTCTTGAAATTAAATGAGACGGATTAAAATTCTAGATATAATATAAATTTAGGCCAACATGAAATAATTACTCGCGTGCGAGAGAGAAGTAAAGGAAAGATTTTAACGAAACTTTTATGTATAAAATTACATAAATTACATAAATTAATTTAGTTTTTTTCTATTATATAACTACATCCTGGATTTCTTATTTTCATATTCGCGACAGATAGAAATCTAATATTCGTGATATCGATTAAGCATCGAAGCGACTGTAATTACTAGAATGATTTCATGAATTGCCAGAGTTGCTCGCGGCGGTCGCCGTAAACAAATAAAAAATGAAAGTGCAGCTGGGGAGCGAGCGTTCCGCCGATGCGCCCGAATCTGAGGGCATCGTAGTACATCTAAACCGATAGGAGTTGCAGGTGGGTACCGTGTCGCTTTACGGGATCCACATCGTGTCGCTGGTGATCGAGGGCCAGGAGCGACTGTGCCTGGCGCAGATCAGCAACACCCTGCTGAAGCAGTTCAGTTACAACGAGATCCACAATCGCCGAGTGGCATTGGGCATCACCTGCGTGCAGTGTACGCCGGTGCAGCTGGAGATACTTCGCCGTGCCGGCGCGATGCCGGTGTCCTCGCGTAGATGCGGCATGATCACTCGCAGGGAAGCGGAACGCCTCTGCAAGTCCTTCCTCGGCGATAATGCACCGCCCAGGTCGGTGCAAAGTAACCCTCAACAAAACAATTATCATAAAAGTGCAAGATTTTTGCAAAATCATGCTATTTCTATCGGGCAGGAAAAAGAGAAAAATAGTGCTGAATAATTATATAAATAAGTAGCCTGACAATATTAAGTTTACAGACGAGATTTGCTGAATATTTAGAGGAAAAATATTATTTCTTTTTGTATACCTTTTTAGGTATTTATTAAACTTATTTAAACTTTCGAAGGCCATTGATTTGACTTAAAATTCTATTTTGTACTTTTATTTATGTGCAATTTATGTGTAATTGTATAAATATTGGCATGGCACGCCTTGCAGATTGCCCGAAGATTTCGCATTTTCCGTTCACCATGAATGCGCCTGGGGCTGCCGCGGCGCCTTCCTGCCGGCCCGCTACAACAGCTCGCGCGCGAAGTGCATCAAGTGCGCGTACTGCGGCCTGTTCTTCTCGCCTAACAAGTTCATCTTCCACTCGCATCGTATCGGCCCGTCGGACAAGTACGTGCAGCCGGACGCGGCGAATTTCAACTCGTGGCGACGGCACATGAAGCTGTCCGGCACCCCGCCGGACGAGGTGGTACATGCCTGGGAGGACGTCAAGGCGATGTTCAACGGCGGCACCAGGAAACGCCTGTTGGGCAACTCGAACGGCTCCCGGGAGTCGCCGAGTCCGGCCAAGCAGCCCAGATCGTCGCCGACCAGCGCCGCGCAGATACCCACGCTGGTGCCGACACCGGCGCATCCCCGTGTACCGCCGTTTCCGGAACTACCCCTGCCGCT
The DNA here is from genome assembly GCA_021460005.1 of Tetramorium alpestre. NCBI lineage: Eukaryota > Metazoa > Arthropoda > Insecta > Hymenoptera > Formicidae > Tetramorium > Tetramorium alpestre. The sequence goes on along the minus strand of JAJVSH010000032.1, from coordinate 376,268 downwards.
GTCCCGCAGTCTCGTCATGGACTACGTGTGGCATCAGCATCAGCAAGCGGCGGCGGTCGCCGCGGCCAAGACCCCCAGCCCATTTGCGTTTCCGTCCTATGCCCTGCCCTGGTTGGCCAAGCGAAGTCCCGTCCTGTTCCCTGGTAAGACATAAAAAAGCGGGGGATGAATAAAAAGCAGAATCTCTAAATAATTGAAGAAATCTAGTATAGAAGTAAATCTATTTTCAAATTTATCTTTATCAGTGGCAAATCTATATTTTCCTGGCTTAGATTATCTTCCTGTTTAACTAATTAGTTTAAGTGCTTCTGATAATTATCGCTATATCATTTACAATGTTAATCAAGTATTTATTAAATGGCTGGTAAATGAATTACTAAACACAAGATCGTTAATTGTATTTTCCACGCTTTACGCGGAATAGAAAATTATTGATTTTAAAAACCTAAAGTAAAAACCTAATCATGAAGTTTCTTCTATTTACGATTACTTATGATATTATCTATTTTTGTGCAATCAAGTCCGAGTCACGACTTGACTTCAATTAGATATTAATCATACTTTCAGGACCGCTACCGCCGCCCATAAGCGGTTCCAGCCCCACGGAACCGCTGATTCCGACTGTCACTCCACCTTTGCATCAATCTGCGTTCCGTCCGGTGATCCGCGGGCCGCCCATCGTCGAGCCTGCGGTCATTCCGGAGCGATCGGCGGACGTGAGCCAGAAGGAGGACAATTCCGACGACGAGGTCGACATCGAGACGACGGAGGACGATCCGGTGACGCCGCTCAATGCGAGTCTTCAGAATCTCCACTCGGCCTCGAATTCCGCGATGAGCAGCCACAGCGGACGAAGTACGTCGCCGCAGTGCTGGAGTCCTCCCCGAGAAACTGTGAGTTCCGATCTGGATAGTTTATCGGAAGTCTTGTCAGGTGGTTTATTGTCGACAGATTTGTGGAAGTACGAGGAAAAACTCGCGAAAATAAAGCGAAAGCAATATGGATGGATTAACTAAACAAACTGATTAAAGATCGGGGAGAGAGATGCTCGTGTTCTATCCTCGTGCAACAATTATAAAAGAAAGCATAACGTACATACTTCTCGTCACGATTGCCTTTCGAGAAAGCCGGGTGCACCGTCGCGTGCAACGGCCGATCGCGTGCACGGCGCCGCACGTTAGCGTTACAGCGGCGTGATTGTGTTTGTCGGACGCGCGCGATTATGTCCTCGTACGACAACGGGGGAGGATTCGCCACGAGGCGAACGGACATGTTTCCAGCGGTGGCGGTATCGCCGCTTATCGTCGAGTGTTTACGATCGACGGACTGATAATGGTCGTTGCGAGTGATTGCACGTGCGTTTCGACAGGCCAGCACGTGGCCGCGCGATCGTATGATAGATGTTTTAGGAAGTCTTGAAGTGAGAGCTCTTAGAACAAACATCCAAATTAGCTTTAAATTATCTAAGAAGGGAATTCATTAATTGATTTATTTTACACGTTTGAAAATATTTAAAAGACAAATTTATCGTCCACTTGTTTATGCAAATTGTTATAAGTAAAATTACGTAAATTTTGTTTTCTCTTTTCGAGGGGATTCGCGTTATCGTTATAACAAGTCTGCATAGCACAACCGTCGATTCTTATCCCGAAGCAATTTATTACGTCGTGACTCTTATTCACTCGCTGGTAAGTGAATAAAGGCACACGTCTGCGCGGTTTAATAACGGAGTATGTTTGCATTGTAAGGAAAGTAGCTCCGCACCCCCGCGTAATGCGTGACCGTGCGGCGTATCCCCTGTAAACGGCCAGCGAAATATTTTCCCGCAATACGACACCCAATGGCAAACAAACTGCCGCCGCAAAGTTAATCGAATTAACGTCGTATCCGTCGTTCGCTCGCGTTTAATCGAGTCCTCCCCCTCGAGAAATCGCTCGCCGTACACACGAAATGAAGTATTTAGGCCACAGTACAGGTTCACAGAGCTCTGGAATCAGTAGTCTCTTCTCAACTGCAATTTAAGCAGCAAAGAGCGAGTTAAACAGTTCTCACGTGCGGAGATAATTATTAAACAAAGTGCAGCGATCTAATAATTAATCAACATAACTCTATTCTTCCTTAAACCAAAGCAAGCTTTAAGCGTGTAAAATTTTTTTTTTTTTTGTAATCGCACGAAGTATTAAGTATTAATATTTCGTTAAAATTTAAGATTTGAGTAGGAAATACTCTATGTTAATTATTCATTAAAAAAAATCATAAAAATGTGAAAATTTTTTAAATAAATTCTTATACATTAATAAACTGCATAATTGAGTTTTATTTATTAATTTCTGTTTTTAAATACTTGAAAATAATTAAAGAAGGCAGCATTGAAATTGAAAAACTTTAGAAAAATAAGATCTCTGGGGGGGGGGGGGAGTATCCACCCCACGCGTGCAACGAATAGTTAAATAGTCGTGCTAGAAATGATATCTTCTCATCAAACTCTTTCCAAGGAGAAAAATCGATATCAAGCACGCCGAAGAGTTTAATATCAAAACAAACTTTGCAGTACGATATATCCATATCGTATATCTGCTCGATGTCGTTATAGATACCGTCCGATATCTAAATAAGCCTTCGCGACGATCGCTCCTTAATCCATCTTTGATGTTGCGGCCACCGGCGGCATCACATTATTACCGCGTTGGCAACGTTCACTGGAAACTGTGACGCGTGTGCGCGTATGTATGTATGTAATATATATGAAAGCGTCCGTTTAATCCGTGTCGCACGCCGGTTCCGTAAGTGCGTTCGAGCCGCGTGCACAGCGCGACCGGCTGGCTTTCGTTTGTACGCCGGGGGTATTTACCGACACAATAATTATCGCGATTGATGATGACGAGGGGGTCACCCGCCAACCGGTGGGTGCCGGCGCACGAGCAGTCAGACCGCAGAGCAAATTCTAGGGACGGAGTCGAGTAGTATTACGTTGCTGCTACGATGTAAATGGTCGGGGCGGGCTACAATAATTCTGCCAGGCACCCAATTGCCGCCGTCGCGCCGCCGCGCCGGCTCGTTACCGGCTAAATTGCCGCGGAATAATTAACCCGAGCACCGGTCGAAAATTCCACCGGCGACCTCGATGTTAATTGCCGCGCGCGTCGCTGCTTTGCCCCGGGTAAATAAATATGCGCGTAATGATTATAAGCGTGATATTATGTCGAAAGGAAAATGGAAAATGTGGAAATAATTGGAAGTCACGGATTAATTCCTTTCTAATTGGGATATTAATTTAAGCCAGTCGAAATTCCGAGTTATTTACTATTAATCGCCACGTTAGTCTCTCCGTTCTGTCCGCGGCTCGAGTCCAACGACTCGATGTAGAATTTATCTCAAGGTTTCTGTCGAGCCTAGGATTTTACATGTTTTTTTCCTTTGATTTGAAATTGCTTTATTTAAAAAAAAAAATTGATGATGCAAAATATGATCTAAATATTAAAAATACATGGAAAAATTGGAAAATGTATCTTCCGGCTCATTTCTTTTTCAGAATGAGTCGTTTGTTCTTTTTGCACACAGACTCCTCAATTAAAAGCACCCCCTCGCACTTTTCGGTCGAAACTGCTAGCATTAAAGGATTAATACCGATCTACTCTCGAGCGGGATAACCGATTAACGTATTTCCATTCGTTTAAAAAATATATAACTAGCGAAGTGACCCTAGTGTAGTTCATCGGCACTCGAAGACGTTAATCGGCCGCCGTGCATGCTCAAAAGAGAGACCGAGACCAGCAAAAGGGTCGTTCTCCCTTGAACGAGTGGTTGCTGGGAGAAACAGAGCAGAGCCTGCTGGAAAGAAAGAGAGAGAAAAAGGAGAGAGAAAGAGCAGAAGAGACGACGGGGATGGACCGGGATAAGCCGTCCGGATTGCCAGACAGCTTTTCAATTCCCCTTGTCAGTGAACGTGTCGAGTGGGACGTATTTTGTCCGGAATCTCTCTCTCTCTCTCTCCCCCTCTCGCTTTTTCTCCGCTCTCTCTCTCTCTCTCTCTCTTTCTCTCTTGACATGGCTGAGAAGCGTGTACGTACACGAGATATATTTGTCACAAAGATGCAAGCAACTCTCTCTCCCTCTTTCTCT